>CABFVX010001060.1:110115-196381 GCA_902151425.1 Timema shepardi | reverse complement strand
TATATATATACACATACAGAGTCAACACTATTATTTCTGTACTTTAGAAGGGTAACCTCTAGCTCTGCTTGTTGAAATAAACATTTACTACCTTTATAGAGCGCATTTTTATATTCGCTGCTATAAGAAAACAAAAATAGCCTGTTAGGACAGAACAGTTGCGGATATTTATAAATCTAAGTTATAATAAATATTTAAGTATGAGATGGTAGAGAAGGTGAACTTATGTCCATATATTTAAACTTGTTATAAAAATAAAAACATTTGTCACAATAAAATTAAATATTGCTTCAATAAATGTACTCAGTTTATTTTCGACCAATTATTGAATATTTTTTTGTAGACACCTTGGAATTTTATGAAATATTTCTTTCTTTATTTAAAACCTCGAAATTATACCCATAAACAATATAGAGAAATTTTTTCTTGGCATATGCTATCAAGGATTTTCAGTTAGATAATCCTGGTCTTCTACTGGCAGTGGCGGATATGTAACTATTTTTTGAGGGCGAGACTCCATGTAGGTGTGGTTACCTTGCACCCATGATATGATTATGACTTTGTGGTGCCATTAGCGATCTTAAGGTAACTGACCCTTTTCATTTGGCGTGGAAATATAGAGCCATGGGAACCAACGGTTATCTCCAAGTTTTTTTTTTGCACTTTTCTTTTGGGAAACGGTTTTTTCAAGAATATAAGCATGTTGATTAAGTTATACTTTTTATATACATGCCACCTCTATAGTTTTAACAGTGAGCAAATATTGATAGAATTGACATTTTTCAATAGAAAACTGCTGGCTTCATTAATAAAAATGAAAATATTAGTAAACACCGTAACATTATTTTTGAAGGGGTTCTGATAATTATAACATAAAAATTTCACTCGTTCTCGAGAAAACTGTTATTGTCAAACGTATTATTTTTCTGGAAAACCTGTCCGGTAGCTAGCGCCCGCCATCTACGATTTCCATGATCCATCTGTTTTTGTTGGTGCGGAAGGATACTTTGGTTGGTTGTGAAGCCATGCCACGCCTTTCACCCTCTTAATCTACCATCCCACAAAATAGGTTTTAGACTTACACTCGAGAGAGCCAAGAGCCTTAAACCTATGTTAAGACTAATTAATTTCGAACTTGGGAAGGACTATAACGATTTCCCTCAGGAAAAATCACCAATGGTAACATCGGTAATCGAAACTGGGACCTCTATATTAGTATCCAGGAATTCTGACACCTAAACCAAGAGGCCTACCTTCAAGAACTGCTGAGGTTACTCTATGTAGAAAATCAATATAAATGTCTCTACCGAAGTAACCTTATTTGTTTTTATTTTGAGCAAAAACGTTTCTCGATTTAAAAAGAAAACTTAAAAACCACTGGCTTTAATTTGCGTTCCATTCTATTCAACCGTATGGTGTTAATTAAGTCTTACTTTTCATTAAATTTAATCACATTTAATTACAATATTGTGGAAGTGATGAGGAATGTTTGTGAAATTTAGAAAGAATTTTAAATCACTCAGTGGGAACCAGCCACCCATATACAACCACGCCAGAATTTGAGTTCCGACCTCATTGTTAATAATGTAAACCAGACTACACAAAATTTACGCCTCTGTCTTTGGCCATGTGTGTAAAGTTTATAGTGATTAAGTTATTTTAGTAGAATAATGTTCTATTGCTAAAACAACGAACTACTTAAAAAAAATCAATGTTCGGCCCACTCTTAATTTGATTATAACATTTTTCTTCTTTTAAAATCGATAAACATTTACCTACCTCGCTAGCTGCGAGGTTTAACGCGTCACTATCGTGTCAAAAGAGACTTATTATGACGGGGAGCTCGGGGTTTTAATCCCAGTTTGGTGTACTAAAGGTGTTTTTATTAGATTGTTTAGTATGAAAAGGGAGTAAGAATGCAAAGAATATTGAAATGTCAGGGAGAGCGAGGTTTGTCATTAATAGTGGGGACTAGGCGGAGTGGAGGAAGGTTTGTAATTGGGTGTAGAAGATTGTGGAGGGAGAGGAGGTTTGTCATAAAGTTTAAAAGAGAAAGAGTGGAGAGTTGTTTGTTATATAGTATAAAAGAGAAAGAGTGGAGAGTTGTTTGCTATATAGTATAAAAGAGAAAGAGTGGAGAGTGGTTTGTCATATAGTATAAAAGAGAAAGTGTGGAGAGTGGTTTGTTATAGTGTACAAGAGGAAGAGTGGAGAGTGGTTTTTCATGTAGTAAAAAAGAGAAAGTGTGGAGAGTGGTTTGTCATATAGTATAAAAGAGAAAGTGTGGAGAGTGGTTTTTCATATAGTATAAAAGAGAAAGAGTGGAGAGTTGTTTGTTATATAGTATAAAAGAGGAAGAGTGGAGAGTTGTTTGTTATATAGTATAAAAGAGAAAGAGTGGAGAGTTGTTTGTTATATAGTATAAAAGAGAAAGAGTGGAGAGTTGTTTGTTATATAGTATAAAAGAGGAAGAGTGGAGAGTTGTTTGTTATATAGTATAAAAGAGGAAGAGTGGAGAGTTGTTTGTTATATAGTATAAAAGAGGAAGAGTGGAGAGCTGTTTGTTATATAGTATAAACGAGAAAGAGTGGAGAGTTGTTTGTTATATAGTATAAAAGAGGAAGATTGGAGAGTGGTTTGTCATTTAGTATAAAAGAGAAAGTGTGGAGAGTGGTTTGTCATATAGTCTAAAAGAGAAAGTGTGGAGAGTGGTTTTTCATATAGTATAAAAGAGAAAGTGTGGAGAGTGGTTTGTCATATAGTATAAAAGAGAAAGTGTGGAGAGTGGTTTGTTATAGTGTACAAGAGGAAGAGTGGAGAGTGGTTGTTATATAGTGTAAAAGAGAAAGAGTGGAGAGTTGTTTGTTATATAGTATAAAAGAGAAAGAGTGGAGAGTTGTTTGTTATATAGTGTATAAGAGGACGAGTGGAGGGAAGTTTGTCCCTGAGTGTAGATACTAGACCTTTAAGGGAAATTAGCTATTAAGTTTTATTTTGAGAGAATGGACCAGGAATAAATATTTCGGTGTATGTGCTAAGACTAATAATGACAGAAAAAGAGAAGAATCAAAATTTAAACGTGGTGAAGAGAATTCGGTCATTTTTGAGTATCCCTCCTTACGTTAAATTTAATGCAGCTCCATTAAAACCTGTTTCAATGGCTACATGGTATAAGGGGCTATTATTGCAGTAGACTATGCTGCTGATGACATAATATATTTAGCACCGCGTCTTACTACCCGTTCGGGATATACGCTTAAGTACTAATTACTCTAATGGATTAGGAATTGGGAAGGTTGAGTTAGAGGAAGTGAACCCGCATTTTCGTGGAGAGAGTGGAAAACCATTTAGGAAAAACCGCCCCCAGTTCACCCAACCGAGATTAGAACCTCGATCTCCCCATCCTCAGCAGTCGAGCAGCTCAACACGACTAACGCGTTAGCCAACTACGCCACCGAGGTGGGTGACAGAGATTGAGACTTGACTTTCGGTCCAGTGCTATGAGGGGTTTCTTTCTAAAATGGTTCTCCCCTCTGCCTCCATGCAAGTGCAGGTATACTTTCTATTAAAATAGCCTGCTTAGTTCCTAAAATTATTAGTATTATTAGTAATTAACCCAGATGGGCATTAAAACAAGGTGCTAACAAAAGTATATATAAATATTTTGAATATATTTTAGAAGTAAAATAAGTATTCAGATGAACGAGTCTGATATATCCATGATGAGTTTATATGACCTAATATTGAAACATTGTATGATATTTACCTTTTACTAAAAGCTATAGACCTACTTTTCGACAAGCAATGATCGTTAAGGAAATATCAGTAAAAATAGAACCATTAATCACTCTCCCAAATGACAAACGTTATTTGTTTTATCTTTGATAGTTATCTTTAATATACTCTGTTCTATACTCTTAGTGAACTCAAAGTAATACTCAGATGATGAACTAATTCTACATGTAGTGTTCAAATAAAGCTTCTATTTTATTTTAAATTGTTTGAATGATTTATTTCAATCCACTTTGATAGAAACAATATTAATATGCCTTTATGAAACTAGAGTTAATCATAATAATTATCTTTAAAAAAATAAAAGTTCATATAATATAATGAATTTTGTTAAATTATTAAATCATCATATTTGAACTATTATTTTATAATTCTATGCTAATCTATATCTGATATATTATTAAAATAAAATTTTCATATTTTTACCAAGATTGTGAAAATCAACAATCCCACTAGTTCAATTTGATTTTAGCACATTGGCCTATAGAATTGTATTAAATAGAATAGTACACAACTTACTCGAAATAATTAAAGATCTGGTATTGATTATATCTCAATATTATATTTATTAAATACTTATGTGTAAATATGTGTTATTTTTAAAGAGCACATGTTTGTTTTATAGTTTTCTTTAAAATATAAATATAGATTTAGAACAGATCTACATATTATATGATGCTCTTACCTGCGTTGATTGGTTGGAATGGCTTATAGAGGCCTTCAATTAGTTCACTAGCAATATAATCTTATTTTATATGTGGAGCATGAACTTTATGAACGGACCCACTATAACAGAACATGACTTATAAACTATCGTAAATACACAACAAATCATAGTACCCAGTCCCCAGACATTTACTCATCACGGTGAAAGGGGAAATATACATTTTTCCATTATTATTTTTTTAATTTCGGAAATTGAATCCGGAACCCTTATATTAGTAAAGATAAACGCTACTGACTGAACTAAGGTGTTAAATAGCAATGTTATACGGTTTTTTTATAATCGTGTCTTACTATCTGTTCCGGTTATAATAATATGTAATTACACCAATGGAGTAGAGACAAGTAAGAAAGATTCATCTTAGAGTTGTTCTACCCCCACTTGCATGAAAGAAAAGTAGGAAACCATTTAGTAAAATGTACCTTCAGTAGATCCAACTGGTAATTGAACCCCTATATCTTCCTCATCAGCAGGCCAATTTAACACGAGAGTGACTCCTTTAATCTTAGATCATTCACCAGTGAAGTGGACTGCATGTTAGTGATAGTAAGTTGGTAAGCTGTGCTGGTATAGGCAAATTGTTTATATATTTTGTTAATAATTAGCTCTTTGCACAGTCACTAACAGTCGAATACCGACGTTAGAATTAATGTGGGGTGAAAGAGGACGTGAAAATACAAGTGATCTATGCAATTTTTACAGAAAAACATCTCTTTACCCAAAGCAAATAAAATATTGCTTCCCTTGCAACGTTTAGTTTAATTTTATTCAAACGGTAATATCAATAATTATTGAATATCATTCAAGAATGTACCTGAATTTAATGAGAACTTTTTCTGTTCATTTAAAATGTTTTTTCACATGATGCCAGTATGCTCATGACAGATATTCAATAACTGTTGATAACGCCATGTGAAAAAGAAATTAAACTAAATGTTGCTACTGGAGTTCTATTTTATTTATTTTGAATAATTAAATGTTTTTATATAAAAACTGCAAATAACATTGACATTTTCTCGCTTTCCCTATATTCCCACCCTAATATAATATTGCTCGCTCCCATACACCTAGCTATGAATATAACAAGACATATGTTTGGAGCGCCGTATGAAGTGTGAGCTCGGCTACCCGCGTGACCGTAATTATTGGCAGATAGACTAATCGCGGCATTTCAGGCGCACTCACTCGGAATGTAGCGTTATCTCCATTGTCTTGGTACCATGCAATGGGATTGCATCGTGGGATTCTCCTCACTTGTTTTGAGATACAACTACTCTAGCCACATCCCGATACACATTGGTGGGCACACAGTCTAAACTACACGATCGTATAATGGGTTTCGCAAGGTAACCAATTAAGCACTAATTTAAAAAATAAACAGTTTTATTTTAATTAATAAATAGTCCAGTGCACAGAATAGACATTCTCTTTTATCTTAAAATATAAATTTTACTATAAACTTGTTTGATTTGTGAAACGAAATAACATATTGTTCCAGAAACAATCCACCAAAGAACATAAATGAAATTAGATACACGGTTACAGAACGATATTGAGAAAAAGGAATAGCTTTCTCTTCCAAATAAAATAACATTCACATTTTTATCTTAAAAAGCTGAGCAAAATATACACTTGCTTATAGATCTCAAACTAATTGTTTTATAAAAATAAATTTCAGCAAAAAGATTTTAATTTTTAATAGTACTTTAGGTTTTCAATGGTTAGTTACATCGTATCTTAAATAGTAGTAATAATAATAATAATATTTATCACCACGTCTTACTACACGTTCGGGTTATACGCTTTAAGTACTAATTAATCTAATGGATTAGGACTTGGGAAGGTTAAATTAGAGGAAGAGAACCCGTATTTGCGTGGAGGGAGAGTGGAAAACCATTTAGGAAAAACCACCTTAAGTTCACCCGACCGAGATTCGAACCTCGATCTCCCCGTCCTCAGCAGTCGAGCTTCAACACGACAAGCGCGTTAGCCAACTACGCCACCGAGGCGGGTCTTAATTAGTAGCTGATATATAATAAAAATAATGTGTTTACGGTTAAGTTAATAATCCACAATCTTAGCTTGATGTTGAAATGAGAACTGTAATTTTATTTATGGTAAGCAATGCCTTGATACAATATTTAATAAAAATCCTTTAAGTCAATTTTGAGGATATCGATTTGATACCAGTTTGCCCTTCAGTAAACTAACCTTAATTTTAGGGTTGGATATCTAATTTAAAAAAATTCTTTGGAGGCATCTTTTGAAAATTTTGAATAGCAATTGATAGCCCTATCGGTGAAATGGTTTCAGCTCTTGGCTGAGATATACAGAAGATACATAAATGGCATCGCTATCACTAGAACTATTTCTGTGACTCGTGAAACGTTAATATTTATCCAAATCTCGAGTTTGATTAATTTTTTTACGATCACGATATTTTTCCCTCCAATTAATTTAGATAAAACTAAAATATCCAAACGTTAGTATTACCCCCCCCCCTGTTATAAAACTAAATTAATACTTAAGTGATGAGAATTCGATGTAATTCTAAATAACAAAACTCAACATCCCCAAAGGGTGTATTTCCACAACTCTGCTAAATAAAAGTTAGGCCATGCTAGAAGCTGGTTCTCCATAAAGTTCAGAGGCCGCAGAGGATCATGGGAAACTTCGTACTCTCATTATGAATTATCTAAGACGTTCACCTAATATCAATAGCAGAATATGCTCGAATGTTGCAGTAATTCATACGCTGGTATTAATACTTGTTGACTCAAAATCTTTGTAAAGCCAACTTAAAAGAGTTGATTACCAAAATATTTAGTTTTATATAGGATAAATGGATATTTTTGATTATTGTTAATATATACTGTACATGTGCTATCTTTATGAGAGAAGCTATCATATGGAATGTAAATAGTAAATGTAATATATTATTTAGGATAAAACTAGCTCGAGGCTAAAATATGAATACAATTCAAAATTCCCGCTAAGTAGGATAACTTGAATGTCGTTTTAAGTGGAATGTGACATAAATATTATATCTTGTTTGTAATGGTAATCAATGCCTAAGTAAAATATCAAAAGAACCGACTAGGATAAAATAAAATAAATCTCTTTTTTATCATTAAGTAAACTACTCTTAATTTTAGGGCTCTATGGATGGTTTCAAGAATCCCCCAGATAAACTTTATTTAAACCCTAGATACAAGTTTTTAGCTTGATCGGTAAAATAGTTTTGGCTCTAGTCTCAGTAAAAAAAAGGACAGAAGACATTGAAAATAATACTTAGTCCCAGAAAAGTTAGACAGAAGAAATTGAAGTTAATACTTAGTCCCAGCAGCAGAGAGACAGATGACATTGAAAATAATACTTAGTCCCAGCAACATAGAGACAGAAGACACTGAAAATAATACTTAGTCCCAACAACAGAGAGACAGAAGACGTTGAAAATAATACTTAGTCCCAGCAACAGAGAGACAGAAGACATTGAAAATAATACTTAGTCCCAGCAACAGAGAGACAGAAGACATTGAAAATAATACTTAGTCCCAATAACAGAGAGACAGAAGACATTGAAAATAATACTTAGTACCAATAACAGATAGACAGAAGACATTGAAAATAATACTTAATCCCAGCAACAGAAAGACAGAAGACATTGAAAATAATACTTAGTCCCAGCAGCATAGAGACAGAAGACATTGAAAATAATACTTATTCCCAGGAGTAAAGAGACAGAAGACATTGAAAATAATACTTATTCCCAGGAGTAAAGAGACAGAAGACATTGAAAATAATACTTATTCCCAGGAGTAAAAAGACAGAAGACATTGAAAATCATTTTTCATCCCAGACGACATTGAAAAATAAATGTTTCGAATTCAGAAGGCGACATTTACCAAAATCTCAAGCTGTATTTGTTTCCCTTCACAATTTATGCAAGAATGTAAAAACAATCGATTTAAGTAAGACCTCCCTACGTATAATTTTAGAAGTCATTGTAATCTTATTATGAGTTATGCATACTTCATTTTAGTTATGAGCTATGGATTAATATGAGATTATCCTTACTTAGTTTAACTTATGTTTTAGTAACATTTAATAAAATATATTCTTAAAAAACAAACAATAAAAGAGTTATTGAATATTTTATTGGAATATTTGGTTATGTTCTAGAAAGTATAAAAATACTTGACTTTAGTAGTTCTAGACAACATTCAAAATAATAGAGTAAAGTTATTACGCAAGGAAAACATTAAATTATAAAGCTTGCCCTACTAAATAACTCAATATTTTATTTAGATGAAAGGAAAAACTGAGGTTTGGACGTTTACCCTCAAAAGGTATACACATTCAATGGCCATCTTGAAAAGAATATTCTTTACTCAAAGAGCATATGGCAAAATGTTTTATTTTGATTTGAAATCAAAGTTTGTTCCTTTTCACAAACATAGTTCAAAAATTATTAGACATAAATATATCAATATGTGGACATGTATATGGAAAACAGGTAATAAGTTTAAAATAATGAATAATGTATCTCCGGGGACAAAATATGTTATTTGAAAGCAACAGTTTGGAATGTATTTCATAGATACCGGTTTGAATCCAGGGTCCAGATATGAGCTATAATACAAATTAATATGCGTTATATATATATATATTATTTAATAAATCCATTTATGGTAAACGAAACTACAAGCAAATGGTTGAAAATATTTTGCAAATTAACATTCATTTTTAAAGGTAAAGAGGCCAGGATGTCAGAAAAATTAGTATTTTAAAACTAAAACTCGATGTTCCTATCGAATTTCCAGGTTTATTCTGGATTATTTGTATAGTCATTCTTTATTATATATTCTCAGAAAACCTGCTCTACTTATGATAATATATCGGTAATTTAAATATGTATTTTTTGTTAAAAACAATTACTCAATATCTACTTCAGTATCCAACACCTTAACTCAGTCGATAGCATATATGTCTACTGAGCTAAAGGTCCATATTTCTATTCCCAGTATGGCCAAAAATGTATCCTTTAAATGCGAGTTTACATTTTCATAGTGATACATTTATGGCCGATGACTGGTTGTTATGCCTGTCCTAGTCAGACAATCCTGGAAAATATATATCTTGAATAAAAAACTAACCCGGACCATAAGCTAGAAACAGTAATGAATGTAAAGTAATAATTTACTTCAGTGGTATGGGGCAAAAATATATGATGTGTATACAGCCATCAAACCAATGATAATGGATTAGAAATATATCATTATGGTAGCATTGATGCTTTTTATTCTACTTCTATTTCTGCAAACTGGAGGTTAGGTCTGTCCTCAACAGGTGCAAGTTCGAATTATACGTGAAAACCGTCTCTTGTGGTTGTGATATATTTTTATAATTTTCACAACAGGTGATACGTTATTAGAATCCATGTGTCTGTCAAGTTATCAGGATATACAAATCAGGAAATGTAGGTCGATGCCAACATTTTGCTACCGGGTTTTTCTCTCACCCTAACAGTACTCAATTATTTAAGTGTTATTCTAACCCAATTATTTCATACATATTTTAATCTTGTTTTTCAACAGTATAGGAGTTCCATGAAATGATTATTTGGTCAATTAGAGTATTAGATTGGAATAAGTTATCGATATAATACTAAGTTTTTGATATAGATTTTGAAATATTCATATTTATAACAACACCTTGAATATTACTTTGTACTACCTGCAGTCTGATTAATTATTGTGTCGAGTGAATATAGATGGCCATTGCTGAAAACTGGATTTGAAAGTTAGACACCAATTCTGTCGAGGGTTTGGCCCCAGGTCATGTTAGATGTAATGAAAAGTGCCAGTTGGACTAGGGACTGTCGCCAATGACGTGCATGCACACGACTGCAGGCTTAGTGATAATATAAAAGTATTTCAGACAAACGTGTTGAGTAGACATATCTCGCAGACTGAACACGGGCCGTGGGCTGTTAGTTGGCGTAAACACGCTGAACGCTATCGGAAAGTGTTAGAAAAATCTCTAGATGGACATTGTAAAAACCCTTCCCTACACCCTACTATCCTAAAGTGGATCAATACCAGGGCGTACAGAAATTATTTTTATTTTGGTGCGATGTCTTCAAATTGTTCGACCTACTCAATGAGCATCGGTAGACACGATCACTGATCTCAGGACCTCCAGGTATCATAGGAGCTAAAGATAAAAGGGCGGCAGTACAGGAACACAACAGGAGATTGTTGAATAAATAGATGGTCGGACTTTAAAGAGATTAGATGCTTTAGTGAACTGTGCCAGTATCAATTGAGGTAGATGACATAATATAATAATGAGATATTAAGTATGACATAATATGATTAAACAATATACATACAATTTAAACGTCGTATCCCAAACTACGAATAGTAATGTTTATATAATAATTAATATTTATAAATATATGAATTGAATACAGTTTAGATTCTGGTTGAAATATAATACTTAGCTAAGATATTGAAAAAATATGGTAGCAGTGGCGGCTTGTAGCTAGAAATAGTGGGGGTCCTGCTAACACGGTAAGCAAAACAGTGCATTTTTTACTTCACAGCCGCAAAGCCAACTTTCCCGTTAGTACCATTGAGAATTAAAGCTACGATATATTTATTGTTGTTGCTTTTGCCTGGTTTAGATATTAGAATATCAGGTGTTGAACGATCTCTTTTATTAATTGAAACCTTCTCATGGAGAGATAGCTGTGAAAACTTAAGCTATTGAAGTTCACATACAGTCACAGAACTTATTTCTTGGGGATGCAAGGCCATGGTTAAAGTTTTCTGTTAAATAAAATTACCGGAAAAAAATAATCAAATATAATAACTTGAAGCAAAATAGTAATCTAATTTTACACTCTTCTACACTTTATCACATTCAAGAATATGGTACAAAGTTTTTAAGCACAACACACGCTTAATAAAAAAAACTTTTTTCCACCATCACGCCAGAGCCGGCACTGCGAGAGCAACAGTGCTATCGCTACCTATGGCAGTCCCACCTTCCACCCCACTCCCCTCCTAAATGCGCATGCACAAAACAGTCAAACACCACGTCGCTGGCCCTGTGAAACGCACAGTTCCGTACAAAGGTTTTTGTTTATTTTTCATAAACTGGGGGATGGCTACTAGAGTGCTGACATTAAGCTTAAGGAAATATATTGTACTTTAATAATAAAGAAAGAATTAAAGAAAAAAGGACTCATTATATTAAATGTTATTGATGATATCAAGTTGAAATAGGGGGTGCTGCAGTCCCGCAGTGCCAATACACGAGCCGCCACTGTATAGTAGTCTTATGAAATGACGTTAAGTGCTATTTAAACACGATCATATATAGTTTTAAGGATGTATGAAAAAGTGACGCTTGTAAGGAGGCAGCATGTACTCGCTTTGCTATCTTGCCAAAAGTGGTTTAATTATGGGATGGACAACCTTTCTGAATTAATCTCCTTTCAATAAGGAATAAATTTACACTGTTAAGGTACCTTCCTCTTGCTGGTGTGTGGGGTGATACTCCCTCCACAAAATATGACAGAATCAAAAGAATAAACCTTCGATATATTCTTCAGTAACAGTGGAATTAATAAAAACCAGCAGCCTCTTACATAAATTGTTGGTTTATTGTTGACTACCCAGCGTGTCCATTATTGTAATACCATTAATAAATTGGTAGGACATATCCTTCATCAATGTCGATACTGATATCATCGCACTAAATAAATTAATAAATTAAAAATCAATTTTCACTTACACAAATATTTAATACGGCATTCTTAAATGCATTTTCTTTTTGGATTCCTCAAACAACTTTCAGGTATTGTCTTTCTCCAACCCAGAAAGTCATAGACATAATATATAATATCTTTTAACCGATTATGTGAATGGAAAAGGGTTCTTTAAATAATTTAAATTCAACAAAATATAAAACAATAATACACGTTTATATAACAAGAAAGAACGTAAATAAACAGAGATTACTAATAACAAAACTGATCAGAATCAATGCATTTTATATAGTTGAGATTCATTAACTTTATGACAGTTCTATCAATGCAATGGAAATTAATTACAATATATATATATATAATATAGTAAATGTATAAGAAATTACAGTCTTAGATGCACAATCCCGTATGGTCTGCATAAAAAATTAGCGTCAAGAAGAGCTGCGAATAGATCTAGATTAATTGTAGATATTATTACCTTGGCTGTGCAACTCTTGGTCTAAATCAATGGTTCCCGATCTCTTTGAATGGTGTACTACCCCAACACTTTCTGTAATTTGGCGTACCATCAATATGAAACTGAATATTTACTATCTCGGTATATTTTTAGTTGTGCCCAGGAATTTAATAACACAGACTGTGTGGCTGCACGAGCTTTATATATCAATGTTTCCACCTCTACAATTAATGTTCAAAACTGTTTGACTTTCAGATAGACCTGGACTTAATATATTTAACGGATTTTATCGGCCCAAATCCTTATATTACTTTAATTTTTTCTTGATTTGTTTGGCTTATCACGTCGTACTACTGGTGCTACGTGACCCTAAGTTTGGGAGACATTGTTCTAGGAAAGTTGCGGTACTGTGAGGGAAGAGGCAATACGTACAAACATGGTTCCTTTCATAACTACCGTAAAATTCTAATGGGAATCATTTTTTGACAAGTAGAAATGTTACTAAAACTATTTTCATACGTCAGGTCACTGGTACACATGTGAAAGAATATGAATAACTATACAATAATAATATTGTAGACAAATTCAATCAATTTATACAAACTATAAATAGCCCCATGGCTTCTTTGGTGCTGACTGACAGCTGACAGCTTTGGAAAGTTACCAGACCAAACTATGTATCCCTACGCCGAACCATATGATCTGCAAAACCATGTGTTTATAAGCTGTCACTTTTGACATTCAAAATTTAAGTACATACCTAAATGTTGACTGTCAGAAGTCAGCTGTGAGCTGTCAATCAGCACCAAAGAAGCCATGGGGCTACTGTATATATTGTCTAGCATGGATAAACTAGCGTTTTCTGTGGTAGCACCCATTAAAAATAAGGATCATTACCAATTATTTCTAAAGATAAGTGAGAAGTTCAGGTGTTTGTAAATGATGCAACATTGAGTATAATTTTAATGCAATAGCATCAAGAACATAGGCTTACTTTACCTGAGATATTACCAACACATATAATCAATTGATTGGATTTCAAGTAACTACTACAACCTTGTGAGAACAAATGAAGACCTACTAGAGTGGAAAAGTAGCAGTTCCATTCTGAAAACTGAGATTTATGGCTGGAAGGTTCATTATGCTGACAATATGGCTCCCTATATCTGCAGAGTTCGGCACTATCTTCACCAACAGAAAGTGTCAAATCGGTCAGTATGGCTGACACCATGATTTTTTTAATTATTTACGGTAGTTTTTATGATATTATCTAGTAGTTTATGTTTTATAAATAAGAAAACTTAAATATTAAGCCAGTTCTTCTTTGATATGAAATTAAGTCCTAAATACTTGTAAGTTATTATACATTTTTAGGGCACTCTTTGAGAACCACTACCCTATTATCAGAGGGAAGCAATTTTTTAATATTTTTTCCCCCCACGTCTTACTACCTGTTAAGTCTTTATGTATATGTACTAATCTAATAAGTTAAGGATGAAGAAGGTTAAATTCATAGTATGTGTACCGGCGTTTGCGTGGAGGTAATGTGTAAAATCATTTTGGAAAAACACCCTTATTCTACCAGACCGGGATTCAAACGCAGATCTCCCTGTCATCGACAGTAGAGTCTAATACAAGAGTGACACCTTAAACCATGAGGCCACTGAAGCAAGTAGCAGTTTTTAGTTGTAAATGGTGTGCTAGTTTTGGTCTTAGGAGTTGAGAGATAGACGGTATTTAGTCGTCCACTCTTGTTGAACAAATTACTGTAATAGCTACCAATTATTTTAATTAATAGCTATTATCTTAGTTAATAAAATTGTATTTATCATTCTCTTGCTAAGATGTTGTAATATTTATGGAGCATACAACTCTGGTTATTAAAAGTGTTTATACCTTTGATAAACGCTGTTCATCCAAACATCTGACAACCAAATCCATTTTCTCCAAATTCTTGTCCAGAGGTCCCTCAACATGGCGAGCAGATTAGACAGCGTTCCTCTTGATGACGTAATCCATGACGCGCTCCTCGCAAACTAAGGGCACACAATGTAAACGCCCCCCACCCTCCCAAATCTCCCGTTCCTTATTTCCTCTGTCGCTCTAGATGCTAGCTTGCTCTTTAAGGCGATTATCCCGTGTTTGTCGAGCTTTTAACTCTACATTTTCCGTTGCAGTCATTCATTGTCTTAAAACCTTAAGTGCTTTTGTGGTTAGGGTGCAGGCGAAACTAAAACACTCTTCCTGCAATGTTCATACCGGAGGAGAAAATACTGCAGAGGAGGCTGCTGACAGCTACATGGTGATTCATCCTGCTTTTTTGGGATTGTGGGGCGCGAAAATCAACAGAATCGCCGTCAAGGGCACCAACATGTGATGTAACTTAAATGTTTTACTCGCTCAAAATGTGTACTAGTATATACAAAATTTATTTTAATTAAGATATTAATAATAGTTTTTGTTGCGTCTGAGGACATAAGGAAGTCGACTACTAGACCCGTTTCCAAATAAACAATACCTGAACCATAACAATCCTGTGTTGTATTCTGTTCTAGATAATACTAGGAGCGGGCAGGGTATGGACTACGCGAACCCACCATTTTAATTTATATAGACACCTCGCAGGGAAAGTATAGTGATCGTAAAAAAAAAAAAAATCAAACTCGATATTTTGATAAATGTCGACGTTTCATGACCATCTGAAACTGAAAAAGTGGTTTTCATGATGCCATCTGTCCGTATGTCTGTACCTTGGTCTGTAACAGAATTTCTTTTACCGATTGGGCTAAGACTTGGTACCTGGATATATTAATGAAACAAATAGCCGAAACTATTTGTTGATGCATTTTAGGAGGATTACACCTCTTAGATATCATATTCTGAAAATTGAAAAATGACACCTGGACACGGGAATCAAACCCGGGACCTTCGGCTTAGTACGCCAATGCTCTTACCACTGAGCTATCCAGGATTCATCCCGTGCCCATTATGCTGCTATAAGCTGACGACTTCCGCACGTCCATCTTAGACTCTGGATGATTGAAGAATGACCATGGGCACGGGACGAATCCTGGATAGCTCAGTGGTAAGAGCATTGGCGTACCAAGCCGAAGGTCCCGGGTTCGATTCCCGTGTCCAGGTGTCATTGGTACCTGGAGCTTACATAAGATCCCTTTGAGGGGTATTTGGGATTATATATCTAACCCTAAATTTAAAGGTGTGTTAATTTACTGGTGGGCAAAATGGTAAAATATAGATTTTCTAAAAATTTTCTCAAAAGATTTTGATTAAGTTTTATATCTAAACATTGTTTATCACTATACACAAAATGGCAATTCTTATTTTCTCAAGAAAATGTCTTTGAGGATGACTTAAATGAAGTAAATTTTCCAGTTTTTGTCATTTCTCTTTAATTATTTGCGATACGAAATAACTTATCATTCTAAAGTTGTTGTGATATTAAAGACAACATTATTTTATTTTAAATATATTTTATAAGACCTATAATTTCTTAGCTCTAATCAAATATGTTTAATTTTCAATTGAGAGCTTTGAAAATGACTAATTTTTATGCTCTTTGTTTGACAGATATATTTACCCATAATTTAATAAGTTAATATTTTGTTACTATACCTTGTGGTTTATTTTATTTACTAAAAATAACAAAACTACATTAGTAGATTCCATGTGCGAATAACGGGTACACCAGCTTGTAATATGATTTATCTCCATACTTTAAACAAGGGAAATTTAATTATTATCAGTTTATCAACATGATTGTTATTTTTTTACATTAAATAAAAGAGCACTTGATTCAAATTTGTTTCGATTTTAATTGGCCTGTATGTTAAGGATTAAAAAAAAGTAACATTTAGAAAAAACCCATCAATAATGACAGTAGTCAAAAATATTTTGAAGCCACAAGAACAATTAACATGATTTTTTTTATCGCCACGTATTACTTACTAGCTGTTAAGTTTACACGCATTTATGAGATTCACTTTAATGAAGTAGGGATGAGGAAGGAAGCATTTTAAACATGGTCTACCCTCATTTTTGTGGAAGGGGAGTTAGAATAAACCATTTATTAAAAACATCCTCCTATATATACGACCAGAATTCAACCCCTTATTTCTCAGAAATCAGCAGCCAGTCTAGCACAAGAGTAACGCTATAGCCCATTTAGCCCCTGAAGCAGATAACGCGAATGTAAAGAAATAAATATCCTCGTTAAGCCATGCGAGTTTTGAGGACATATGAATTATTAACTATTATTCTGAACATTACTTTTTATGAAAAATTAATTATATGAAGGTTTGTTTGTATTTTCCTTCGTTCATGTTCATCATGATCGAGATACGAGTACAAATTTGTTTTAATTAATCAGTAAAAATGTTTGTTCAACGTTATAGCTCTGTAAAAGCACACATATATAAATAAACTTATTTACAAAAATAAATAAATAGGCTTCTAAAAAACAGAATTCAAAAAAAAATACATTTCCTTTTTTGGTAATATATGAGTAGAGCTTTTTTTAATCTTAAAACCAAATTACTTTTTTTTCGTGAACTATAAATATATATTCTAAATGCAACATTTTGTGTTTTACTATTTGGAGACTATGGCCTTTTTCTCCAAGCTTCTCTATTATTTCATTAAGAGGCAGAAGGGAGATAATCCTCGTTACTCGCTCCAAGTACCTTGTGACTGATGAGGATGGAAGCTAGTAGGCCAGGTGAAGGCAGAAATAATGTACACAATTATTCTAAAGTAATACATGAGCGGGAAAGGGGTGAGTTCCTTTAAAAGCTAACATGGAAGGTTCGTGTTTGTACACAATGATAATGTGGTGGTCTAGAGGAAAGCATCCTTTTAGGGATAATTTAGAAACAAGTGTATCTTGGAATCATTCTTGATAGAGTGTTCCAGAAGTTGGTGAGGGAGGAGGGGTATCAGATAGATCCACACACTAAACACTGTTTTATTGTGCCCGATTTTATGCCCCTCTTTTGGGTATCAAATATTTTGGTACCTTGAAATATCGGTTTGGCGACACTTTACAGTTTTATCCTTCATAGTTAAGCCCAGATAAGGACTCGCGTATTACAGTTAGGCTATTTATACAAACACATTTAAAGCAACTTTTAGAAACTTCAAACATATTTTTTTATGGTCCACATTGATAACATTTTAATATATTGTTAGTGTTATTTTATAAGTATAGGTAGGCCTGATATTAATCAAAATTGGAAAGTTCAGATCACAAAAATTTACCGATGAATTCATTAAATTAGAGCTATTTAAATTTTTCTTAATGTCAAATAAGTCCATTCTTAAGATATTTTGGACATGTTTAACCCAAATACATAAATATTTCAGCTAAAAGAACCCTGGGGCTCCCCCCTCCCCATAGTGCATGATATTTCAAGGTGGAAGAGTATATATATATATATATATACACACACACACGTGGAGGTGAGTAGGTATCACTTGAGGTGCCCATGTCTGACTTTATTTTTGCTATTTCGGAAATAGATTTGATCTACAAATGTAGTTAGATATATTTTTATAGTATAAATCATGATAAGTGCAGGTGAAATAAATGTTCCTTACAAGTTGAACCAAAAGACTGAACGAAGGAAACTTTGGACTGTTAACGATCTTAAGGTAGTAATAAGGCGTCTAAGGCTATGATATCCTCTAACTACAATTTGTATAAAATAAATGTTTAGTACCGTGTCTTACTACCCGTTCGGGTTATACGCTTTAAGTACTAATTACTTTAATGGATTAGGAATTAGGAAGGTTGAATTAGAGGAAGTGAACCCGCATTTTGCGTGGAGGGAGAGTGGAAAACCATTTAGGAAAAACCACCCCCAGTTCACCCGACCGAGATTCGAACCTCGATCTCCCAGTCCTCTGCATTCGAGCTCAACACGACAAGCGCGTTAGCCAACTACGCCACCGAGGCGGGTTACAATTTGTAGTTCTTATCGATATAAAATCTTAATTAAATTGAAACTCGAGGATCATGATTTTTTTCAGAAGGTAGAAGAAATTGTGCGTGACGTGATGTCTAGTGAAGGTTAAGAATCATACATGACACTGCTGCCATCTTTAAAAAATAGTATAAAATACATTACCGGTTAAAATTTTGATTAAGTGCCTCTTGTTAAAATGTAATCCCTTTTACTTGAACGACAGTACTATTAAACAACACTTTTTTATATACAATATAGGAAATGAATGTATACAGGGTGTATTTTAATGGTTGTCAAATATTCTAGGGACGTATTTCCATAGACCAAATATTGATAAAAGTCCATATAAACATGGGTCTAGAAACGCTTAGTTTATGAGTTAAGAGGAATCTTACAGTTCAATTAATAACCAATTCAAAAGAAGTAATGGAACTAAACAAAACAGATTTTAGAAAAAACAAACAAATATACAAGAAGATAGAACATTTTGTTACAAAAATGTGTTCAAAATTGTCTTCCTGCTTCGATGCACCCTCTGAACTTGCGTTCCATGTATTGTCGTAATATGTTGAATATACCTGAGATGTTACGTATTTGCTCACATACACTTCTCACATACGCTCCCCTAAAACCTCAACATCAGACACAGGAGTTGAGAAAACAATGGACTTTAAATGTCCTTAGAGAATAAAAAGTAACAAAAAGTTAGAATCTGGTGATTAAACAGGCCATTATTTGGATCTCCCACCACAAATCCATCTTTGAGGAAAACTTTTTATAAATCTAAAACTAAGCATTTCGAGACCGGTGTTTATTAGAACTTTCTTTTTAGTGTTTGGTCGATGGGAATACAGCCCTACAATATTTGGCACCAATTAATAAACACCCTGTATAAACTGTAATCTCTTGACTTTAAGGTTCTTCTTAAGTTTGTTCCTGAATTCTGAAAATAACATATTTTGTTACACTTACCACACTGTGCGTGGAAAAGCGTTTGTTATGGGAGTGATTGTCAACTGTTGCTTTAATTATTCACACGACAAGAATTAAAGAATAATGTACTGCTAATTACAATCCACCAACGAATAGTTAAGAATGGTTCACGTGTTGCGAGCTACTGGCTAGTCAGTAAGACAGTAGCTGGCCTTCTAACTAGGTGGACAGTTATTGGGCTCTGCTGTACTATGATCGTAAGTTAACATGTGTGAAGAGTGTATAGTTCTTATTCGTGAGGTAATAATATCATTCTATTTAATATTTTGTGATGAATTATCACTAGGCGAGGAATAGGACAACTAAATAAAAAAACGTGGACAATAACCACGTGCAATATTATCAGGTTTTTGGCCAGTTAATGTTCACACGAAGCAAGTGGCTGACAAGGCCAGCTAATGATCTCCTCACACGGTCAGTAGCTGAACTGACTGGTTTACACCAGGCCAGTAGCTGACCCTAAGCTACAGTAGCCCCATGACTTCTTTGGTGCTGACTGACAGCTCACAGCTGACTTCTAACAGTCAACATTTAGGTATATACCTAAATTTTGACCGTCAGAAGTGACAGCTGCTAAACATGTTTTTACAGAATATTTGGTCCGGCGTAGGTATACACAATTTGGTCTGGTAACGTTTCAAAGCTGTCAGTCAGCACCAAAGAAGTCATGGGGCTATTGTACTGACTCTATACACACTAAAGCCAACTCGACGCATGTACACGAGTCATTATAAGAAACACGTTTGTAAAAACTTACATTTCTAAATGAATATAACATTTTAGGATAGGCACTAAATAATGGAAATTCTTGAGAGTTTTGCCTGATACACAAGCAGTCTCTATAGTCAAATAGGGCTCACAAATATACTATTAAATCCCCCAAGCTCCTGTAATAGAGAATACACTACCATAGAAGGACTACAATTCTTTTTAGGATGTGAATATAATGTAGCCTGCTTCAGGGGTATAATGGTCTAAACATCACTCGTGTTGGATTTGCTTGCAGATGTTGGGTAGATCGGGTTCAGACCCTAGTCGGGTCTACTGAGGGTAGTAACTTATTTCTTAAAAGGTTTCCCCCACACTTCCCCAGCATTTGTGGGTATATCACGTCTAAAATGATTAATGTATTATTCCTTTCACTCTAGGGTAATTATTATATCATATTCGTATATCCCGAACAGGTAGTTGGACGTGCTGATATAATATTATTAAGAATATTTTTGCTATTTATAATTAGAATCCAATTCTTTGAAGTACTAAATTTATTAAATAAAGTTTCTAAGATGTACACTTCGTCTCCCCAGAATGGTAGAAGTCTTACCTTGATGGACTATACTTTGTCCCTATCTTTTAAGTTACGCTATAGTGGTAGTGGTAAGATTGTTACCAAAATGAAGGGTACATTCTGAAATACCTGGAGACATATAATCACGTTCAGGTCTGAGGGGGGGGGAGGGGGGTTGCTTGTCGCAACTATGTCGAACACGTTAAAGTGAATTGTTTAGAAACCGCTCGCTTGGAAGCGCTTTTATCACCGAGCAATGACACTGGCGAACTCCAGTGTTGAAGGAGTTAGACTGTTTGAATAAGCGCTGTGAGAGTTCCGTAATGTTGTGCATCTGGTTAATCCTAGTCTGTGTCCAATGTTTATTTAATAATAATGGTTCTAGCTCTTCGAGCCTCTGATGAGCTGGGATAGGTCTGTATTTCAAGCTAGTCTAGTACTGATAATTCCAGATCACTTAGGTCAGCTCACCCAACTAATTTGGTTTCTAGTCAGCCAAAGTGAGATGGAAATTGTCTAATATGTATTCAGTAGGAAAATCAGGTAGTGAATCTATTAGACATTAGTAATCACTGTCCAGGTAGTCGACCAGCCTACAGGAGCTGTTTGTATTTATTAAGGTAGCGATGGAGGACAGGCGAGTAAAAGTCAGTGTTTTTGCAATATTAATAACAAAACATTTTATTGGACAAAACAAATATAGGTGACCTGGCAGTCTAGGGGTAAGGTGTCAGACTTCTATGCTGGCGGCCGGGGTTCAATCCTCGGTCCCGGCAAAGATTTATCTGATTACCAAACCCTTCCTTCACCTCTGACAAGACATCTTGTGAATGTGAGGAATGCCAGGCCTCCACCGTGGTTCGAATTCCACGTTAAACTATTGGTCCTCCATTTCATCTCACAATCACCCTACCATTACACATTAGCGTAAGTGCGTATAACCCAAACGGGTAGTAAGACGCGGTGCTAATAATAATAATAATAAAATAAATATAATATTTCTCCATTAAAAATATAGGGTTTAACTTTCTTAATATATTAACAGTTCTTGAATATTTATCCAGGTTGTACTAGAATTTAATGACAATTTTATATTTTCATTTAAAAAGTTTGTTCTCTAATACTGCTATTATGAACCTGACAGATGTTCAACAATTGTTTAGGAGAATTAAATCCTTTGTTTCTACTGGGGCCATATTTTAATAATAATAATATTATTATAATTTTTAATAAAAATAAATGTTACGGAACTCCGCACAGACTTTCTCGCTCCATTGTTTGAAATTGAAGATATTTACTCAAAACTCGTAATATATGTGAAACAAAATAGTATACACTAGCAAACCCAAGCATATGTTACACTATATTATGTCAATTTTTTTTTAGTCCCAGTTTTAAAGTTTATAATTTTGTTTTTAAAGAATTAATGTCTTCATTTGTATGTTCAGACCGATACAAAAGATCAATGTTGGGTCCACAAGAGTCAACACTTCATATTAAAATATCAACTTCTGGTTAAATTGTTCGACATTATATTAGATGTTGCAAATCTTCAAGCCAAGGCATTACTATTAAATTACTCATTTATAAATTTTGACCAATAAAAAATGTAAATATTGACTATTGAGTCTAAAATGGATATAGATCATTGTTGTACAAACATTTCTACTAAGAGGTTTAAGGAAAAACAACATAAGCGTTTAGAGAATTACTTATATTTAATTACTCTATGGCATTAGAGAATTATTGAGATAAATTTAAGTCGTATCTCTTTACAACTAAACCTCACAAAATTGTATTAATATATTTGCCAATACTTCAAAAACTGTTGGATTTATAATAAAAGTTTTATATAAAAGTTTTGTTATTCTTAATATACTACAGTTTTGCAATGATAAGTTATTTTATTTATTATCTCAAATAGTTGCGGAGGTATGAAAGTTTCTGCTTTTGTAAAAACCCTAAAATACATTTACATGGTAAAATGAAAATAGCTAGATTATTTATAATCTTAATCAAAGCCTAGATACGAATTTAAATCAAAATTGTTAGATTCGATTTTTAGAAAACCGATTTAAGGTTTGGGGGGTTTTGATACGTCAACATTCATCAAAATTTCAGGTAAGATTTTATTTGGCGTTCGCAATACTGTTACCTTTTGTGTTCAAAAATTTAATATATATATATATATATATCTACGTATATCTTGAAAGTTATTGGTTTAACAAAAACGTGATTTTTATAAAATATTTGTATTATAACGAGACTTACATATTTGTAATGAAAAGTACTTTCATATCTCAAATATTTTAGGAGATATTCTAAAAAAAATACCATTTACGCATCAGACCGGAGCCCTTAAAGTTATTATGCTGAAATATTTAGAAAAGTCATTTTGTTTGTAATATTTATAAATGTTTATAAAAGGAAATTTAATCAAAATCGTTTTAGCCTATTTTGAGAAAATCGACCTTTTCTCCTTTTGCCCTTCAGTAATCTACCCTTAATTTTATGGTTAGATATACAATTCCAAAAATCTCTCGGGGCAACCCTATTAAAACCCTAGATATCAAGTTTTATCCCGATCGGTAAAATAGTTTAGGCTCTAGTTGGAGGTACAGATAGACGGAAAGTAAAAACAACTTTTTTTGATTCCAGGGGGTCATGAAACGTCAAGATCCATCAAAATCTTGAGTTCAATTTTTTTACGATCACAATACTTTCTCTACCTGTAAGATAGTGAGAAAGTAAAAATTCAAAAATACTAACCCTTTATTGCGTCTCCTACATACCAAACTTAAGCTGTCTGACTATTTAAGGAAGAATATCTAAATACTATAGTACTTCTTCTTAAAGTGGTAATCTTAAAACATTCAACCCCGTAATCTTTGATCACAAGCTTTTAATTAATAAGGGGAACAGAATTAATATATTTTATCTTAAAATTAGAAAATAAATACTATTTAGTACCATCTGAATAATACGAATAATTTGACAATAAAGTAAATAATATAAGTCATAAAAAACCTTAATTCTGTATGAATTACTCCAACAGTGGATTTGAAGTTTTCTGAACATATTAATTCACTCTAAGTTTGACAGTTTTATGATTGTCCCCTTAGAGGAGATTGTTTGTAGGTGTGGTGTTCTCCTTACCTAATATCGAACCTCCTCTGTACCACTTGATCCTATTAAAACGTTTTTTTAGAGTCAAATAAGAAAATAATGTATTTGTTTAAAGGGCTAGTGAATATTTTTCACAATTTTACATGATTGTTGAAATGGGTTACGCATTTAAAAAATATAAAACAAGGGCAGTCTGACAGGCAAATTTTTGTTGTTGTAATTTTACGTTTTTAATGGATTTATATTCTGTAGTACATCCTATTTAAAATTTAAAAATAGCATCTTATAGTTTTTTTTATGTTGAATGTTTATCACAAGCTTGGAAGACCTAGGGAATATAATTTTGATTAGAATAATTCAGGTGTACGTATAAATGTATATTCGTTGATATAGTATACCTTTGGAAGAAATTGAGTTTTTACAGTTGGCTATTTTGTTTATTCTGCTTATAATCTCATCTTCTATTGTTATTGTTGCCTATGTTATATTGTTTGCTAGGGTATGTGATTCTATACACAGTGTTTTAGTATTTATTTATTCAGTGTGTATAGTGTAGTTTGAAATTGTTAGCAATGAGAAAATGGGAACAATTCATGTTTGTGATAAGAAAAAGGGAAATGTTGGAATATCAAAAACCAAACATCAAAGCTCAACTTTATCTGCCAGTCAACAAAGCCTACAACAGTATTTTTAAGGCTATTATAAGCTCTAAGTTGAGATTGAGCACTAACTTTGCCTAGTATTATACTAAAAATGACACTATTTAATATGAAGTACGTAATTGACATGGATAAAAGTCACTAGAAAATGTTCTGAATGCACCAGCTATTTTCAAGTTTTTCCACAAAACCCTACAAGTTACAAAGAAATCTTCAAAAGGACTTGTGACAAAATTTAATACTTAATGGCAAAACTATGAATATGCTGACAATCCCTTACAAACTGTGAGATCAGTGTTTCGGATGGTAACAGTCCTGTAGGCCTAGTTAAGCTTAGTACATTTTTATGATTTATCAGGGAGAAATCTTGTAGAAGCAATTCAACTTTTGACTATAACCGAGCTTGTAGAGCTAAAAAAAAAAGCCGGTTCTGAACTCTAAAAAAGAATCAGGCAGAAAATAACTTTAGTGAAAAGGAAACAGAAGAAGATCCAGACAACCCTTTATACAGTGCCGGACATTATGTGAACAAATATATCCTACTCTCTTCTACTCTTATTTCTGGTAAACTACATTTTTTTTTTTTTTTTTTTATGACAGATTTAATTTACCACGGAGAAGATTTGAATGATATTTCTTGGATTATAAGTCTAGACTTAGAACTTTAAATTTGATATCTTGAAAAAATCTGGATTTAGTGCATTCATTTCCGTCCTTCTTGGTCCTTCCATTATTAATAATTTGTTAGAATATTTAATTGTGGAATTAAAAGCTAGCTCATGTATATTAATTACTCAAGCAAAATATGTATTTATCTTGTCATATTTTCCGTGTGGAACAATTATTTGGCTTCCTAAGATCTTGATAATCGTATATCGAGCTGGTTATTTTAATTTATTTTCGGGATATTTCAATTAAGATCATCAAGTAGAGTTTTAAATGTGTATGTGAGATTTATTCCCTTAATGATACCATATGTATTACTAAGACCATTGAAATCTATTATAATTATTTGCTGAGAAAAGGCCTATAATGTACATTCTTGTTTTTCTCTAAAAATGTTTCTGTGATGAATATTCGCGATAACATTATTTATCTTGTATTACTGTATAAGTTCGTGCTTCCCGAGTTAATGAGTGAATTTTCAAGATTTATGTTGATCTTTGATAAAAAAAATATTAATATTTTTTTTATCGCTGCCCTCTTGTCAGTTAAAATATTTATGTAATTCTGTTAAATAAAGAAACATTAAAGTATTTCAAGGTATATATTTTTTTTAAATAGTAAATGTCTTCTCTCATTTAAATGTAAATTGTTCTACATTACCCAATCAGATAGCTGAGATGATATTAATCAAACTATTTCAGGACAATCGGTAAACACAAGTCGATACTTTCTTAATTTCATATTTTATATTTAGTAAATATTGACGTTGTAATATAGACATTTCTGCTACAGATAAATACGATAAATTTAATAAATATAAAATATTTTTTTTAATGTCATAAGTGTTTTTATATCGATTCATATATTCACTCTTTACCTGCTATTGGTTATCAATGGCCGTCTATAGCGAACGTCCTTAGAATGTCAATCCAAGTCGAACCCAATACGGACTTACACATAGGGACTGTGACTATATAATGTATCGATCTTTGCTGTGTAGTCGATCACTTATAGACTAAGGTCCTTATGGATCTGAAATGAGAAGACAATAATTTAAGCTCTTGAACGAACCATAAAAACATGAAGAACGCGTGCTAATGAAAAAAAGATTAGTGTTAAAAGACCACTTCTTCAAAAAGGATTTTAAAAAAATCGAACCAACCTAAGCCAATGAAGGGTACAGGGGGAAAGGGAGGAAGATTTAATTTTAACATTAATTTAGTTGTTAATTCTAATTGTTAGACAATCATGAGATCATTCTGGTGAACTTCAGATTATGGTTTTAAAAAAGGTATATATATATATATATATATATCTTTTTTAAAACCATAACCATATATATATATATATATATGGTTATGGTTTTAAAAAAGATATATATATATATACCTTTTTTAAAACCATAATCTGAAACTCACCAGAAAGATCTCATGATTGTCTAAAAAGTATATATATATTATGTTTTGAAAATATAAAAGTAGTTATCCTGGAATATGTGTGTATTATGGTTTTAAAAAAGGCATAGTATATCAAAATATATAATTGTTATAAAAAAGGTATTTATCACTGAGAAACTTTACTATCAGCGAATGATGGCTTGGTGACACAATTCTTGATCCAAGCAATTCTTGCTACCCTTGTCAAATATAGTAGTAGGCTTCCTACCTCCCCCTACCAACAAACATATCTTCCACTTATCTATATCCTAGTTATAAGGGTAGTGTGAGATGCTCACTTATGTAGCACACGTTCATACATAAAATATTAACTCAATGTATATCAATTTTTCCAATCTATTACATGATTATATTTTAAGTCTGCCTGCTAAAACACGTCCAGAAACCCAACATCATATTAGACTGGGTTTGTTATTTTTTAGTGTAACCCACGAGCAAATGATTATTGCAGAATCAATAATTCGTAGTTTTAGTTTAAAAGACTATAAAATGACACATTTATTTATATCGTGTAACTAAGTCGTGTAGCAATACTCATTGCATGGCTGTGCAGTACATATCTTCCTAGGCTCTAGTACAGTAAATTTCTCCGTTCATTGAGTATTGATGGGAATTTATTCATTTATTTATTAGTAATATTATTTATGTAATTATTTTAAAATATAAAAAAATAATATAGATCTAATATAATTCATTAAATT
Source organism: Timema shepardi (assembly GCA_902151425.1). Lineage (NCBI taxonomy): Eukaryota > Metazoa > Arthropoda > Insecta > Phasmatodea > Timematidae > Timema > Timema shepardi. The sequence goes on along the minus strand of CABFVX010001060.1, from coordinate 168,760 downwards.
AAAAACTCTTTGAATTTATAAGATAACTGTTTAACTAAAATGAATAATTATGAAAATGAGAAATCAATTTCTAGAAAAAAAAAAACATCTGAAAAAATGTTTCGCTAAATTATTTATCAAAACTTTCTACTTTGTCGTAGTTTCAAACTCGGGTTGTAAGAAACTTAGTACAAGAGATATCGGTGGATATTTTCCTAAGTTTTCTTGTTAAAAATTATTTTGATGAGAATTATATACTTAGATGAATAAGTTAAAGCTTTGATCAATGTCTTTAATGAAAGCTACCCCTTTTTTTTATCATAAGAGAATTATTTTTTATCTTCATTAAACATTCTTGTCACTTAGAACGATAGAGATACTTATTTGTTAATTCCTAATTTTTTTTATTCCCAATAGAGATCACATTGAATCTGCCATTATGGCCTGAACCTCTAGCAGACTATTCTTTAGCTACTTTCCTCTCATATTTTGTCAATTTTCATAACATTAATTTGATTTACATTTTTACATTTAATGGATGATATATACTGTGTTTAAAATATAAAACAGAATAAAAGTTAAAGACTAAAAACTGTATGTAACAGAAATATAAATTATTATTATTAGCTGCGCGTCTTACCAACCGTTCGGGTTATACGCACTTACGCTAATAATGTATAGTGGTAGGGTGATTTTAAGATGGAATGGAGGACCTACAGTTTAACGTGTAATCCGAACCACGGTGGAGACCTGGCATTCCTCACAGTCACAATATGTATTGTCAGAGGTGAAGGAAGGGTTTGGTAATCGGATAAATCTGTGCTTGGAAGAAATATAAATGAAAAATGCATTGTAAGAAGTATAAAATAATACCAAAAGTCTACCTTTTTTCAATATTGTATAGATCATACTAAATCTTAAACGGGCTAGTGTATTTGTACCGGCATATCTAGAGAACTTATGATATTAGGATGAGTACATTATCGGATCTTTATGAAGACTATTGGAAATGTTTATACTCTCTGAGGTTGAGCTTAGTGGTCTTGGGGTAAAGTACTTCCATCAGGACCCGGTGCTCATGGGTTCAAACCCAGCTGGGATTAACAGATTTTTCTTTAGATGTAAAAATCCAGGATAAAACTCACTCTGGAGTGGTAATAAATCCGTCAGTCCCGTGTAGCTCTTGGGGTGTAAAATAACCCTAGCAGATATATGAAATATTTTTGCAGCAAAATTTGTAGGTTCTTTCAATCTCGCTCATAGGAATTCTCGTGTGCCGATATCGTCAGTCGGTTTAGAAAGTACACTTTGAATACCTCAAATAAAATACGTTTTCTATCTGAGATAATGGACGATAATAAACACTAAACCTACAATATCCATCTGAGATTAAAGTGAGAACCCTGGCCTACCGGACTACTTAGTCACAAAAAGTAGGTCTATTAAGATATCACCTAATCGTACATTATACCTTGATTGGCCAAAACGTTCATGAGCGACATTCCAGAGATTTCACACGAAAGATAAATCTAATAATAATTTCAAACCAAGAAATTCAAAGAATACCAAATTGTTAAACTATATAAAAAGGCAAAATTTTCAGGTCCAAATCTCTGCTTTTATGCTTCTAGACCCGTATTGGCGGTAGCATGGTCTACGCCGTCACTCTAGCTATATACTCTATCACTAGTGATGGGGAGGTTCCGGTTTTAATCCCTACAGTTTGTAATGAGCAATTTGATTTCTAAATTGAGTTTTCCCTCTCTCTTCAATAAAATACCCATAAATTTCCTCCCATTCTCACCTAATTTGGGTTAAAATGTATTTAACTAAGAACGCTAGGCCTAGTAAAATAAGATACACAATATTGAGATTAATGATGATAATGATGATAAAAATAATAATTATTAATAATTGCTAACCACACAACCACGTAGGCAAATCTGTCAGTATGGCTTAGTGTGTTGGGTTAGGGAGCTTCAAACATTGTGAGAGTTCTCTAATAGTTGGTTGAGAAGGAACTAGATTAGATACAATGATATTTAATTGAACAAAACCAGTTGGACTTATTTGAGAAAGATCTCCCACAACTGTATACTCTATTCACGGTAGGAATTACTCTCTGAAAGATCGTTTTTCCAGACAATATCCTACTATATAATATAGTTCTGGTAGGGAAAAAAGGCCTTTCAGAAAACAATTCCCACGCTGAAAAGACTTTAGGTATCCTAACATTCAAAAGTCAAATTACTGACATATACTATGTTACGCTCCTAACAATGATTAACAACATACCAACTATACCATGACTTGAGGATCATTAGACCTTTGATAAATATGTGGGTCCCGGTCTACCCAATTATATAAAGGCACTCTCCAACCAGAATATTCTTCCAGGCTGATCATTGAACAATAAACGACATTATACAAGTTACTATTAGACGGAATCCTTAATCCGACTCTCCAGTTCTCCCTTTTGAGATGGCCAAACCTCAGGGTTCTTTTACTCATCAATTAGGCTCTCTACAGCCTTTCAAATTATCTTATTAGTTACTATAAGCTGCTTTTCAAGTTGGCATAATACCAGTGGCGGCTCGTAGCTAGAATTAGTGGAGGTGCTGCTCCATGTATCTATTAGCCTTTGTTTTAAAATTGTGTAAAAGGAAAAAATAACGTATAAAAAGAAAATTTATTTAGGAACTTGATAAAATCTTAACAAAAAAAAATGTTTACTTCCTATAACTTAAATTGTTACAATTCAAGTTTGATCTATTAATTTAAAAATGAATTCCATTCTTCTTGTTTTAATTTGCGCAAAAGATTCAATGATATTCTTCTTTATCTCTGGATGACAATTGAGGAAATTTTTCTCCGTTGAAAGTACTGCAAGTGCATTTAGTCTTTCTGATAAATAAAATAACCGAAAAAAAAAAGAATCAAATAGAATAATTGGAAGCAAAGTAATGATCTAATTATACACTCTTCTACACTTTATCACATTCAAGAATATGGTACACGGTTTCTAAGCACAACACACGCTTAGTAAAAAAAAGACTTCCTTCCACCATAACACCAGAGTTGGCACTGCGAGAGCAACAGTGCTCTCTCTACCTGTCAGTCCAGCCTTCCTTCCCACACCCATCCTATGTGTGCATGCTCACAACAGTCAAACACCACGTCACTGGCACTATGAAGCGCACAGTTCCATACAAAGATTTTTGTATCCTTTTCATAAACTGGGGGATGTCTACTGAAGTTCTGACATTAAGGTTAAGGAATATATATTGTGCTACAAAAATAAATAAAGAATTCAAGAAATAAGGACTCATTATATTAAATGTTATTGATAATATCAAGGGGAAATAGGGGGGATTGTAGTTCCACTGTGCCTATACACAAGCCACCACTGCATAATACAATTTAAAACATATACTATGTTTGCCCGTGACTGATGATTAGTGATAGGCACAATCGAGTAAAATTAATCGAGTAACTCGATTGTGTTGTGTAATCGGCTAAACTAAATTCTTTCGGGATTATTCGAGTAACTTAACTCGGACCTTGGTATACTTTTATTTTCTCTAAGTGCTAAGTGAGAATCGACCTTATTGGCTGGATTGGTTACTATGCTATTTCCATTTAAAAAGAATAATCCCTTATAGTTCATTTATCAACAACAGTTTCTGATGCCAAGCAATAATGACAGTTTATGGTTTAAATGTTTAACATGCGTTTTCAATACAAAATACTCGCAGATGTAAGGCACACAGTTGAGAAGCATGCTAACTAAGCGTATCACATTTCCGATTATTTTTAAAGTACTCGATGAAAGCTGCTCTATTTTGTTTTACTCGGCAGCTCGGTAGTCTTATTTCCGCATATAACGAAACTAATTACTGTCTTAATTATTTTATTGATTATAATTTATCATTAGTAAAATATGAGTATTTATTAATTGTAACTAATTAGAGTAGGTTAAAGAATAAAGAAACTGTTTTCACTTTTAAAAAGGTACAATTTTTATACATTAATGTCTAAAGAAGAGTTTATTTTATTAAAAAGAGCACGAAACATTTTTTTTGTTTGAGACACTTCTTAAAACGCATTCTTTCATATTGACTGTACATGCAACGTGAAACCTGAAAATAAGGGGATGGAGGTCACTGTCAGTGTCGGCTGAGTTCTACAAGAACTAGAAAGAGATTATGGATATGTTATTAGTCTCGAATTCCATTACAAGACTAATGTGGTCCAACCGATTGCCACGGGACGATTCGATTAGATGATTCGCTAAAAATTACTCAATTAATGTCACCCGATTACTCGATTCTTAGAATTACTCGATTGTGCCCATCACTACTGTTGATGTAGAACAACTGCCGATAGTGGTTTTGATTACTTCAGATTTGCTCAATTTTTGTAAGAGTAAAGGGGCGTATTACAGTTTGGCTAAGTAGACCTGTTATGACCTGTGCTTAAAAGGACATTAATCTTTCATTATGGCTAGACTTGGAACTCCTTCTTGGGAATTGTAAAGATGGCGTACTTGTGAGCTTAATTGGCACCGGCTGTCGTGGCATTCCGTTTAAGATGGCTGTGAATGTTTTCTTTAGCTTTGCGAAAAACAGCAAGTGATGGTTGGTAAGACACAACAAAATGTTAACTTAGCCTCACCTAGACTAACTTATCCTAGTCTAATCATACTTGACCTAACCTAAAAAATCATAATAAAATATAAGGAAAAAGATTGGTGGGGCTGAATTCATATTCATACCGTAGGTATATTATATGCAATAGTCCTTCTGGCCAATAATAGTGGCCCTACTAAGCAATGACGATAATCCTCCTGGTTAGTGATCGTGGCCCAACTAAGATACGATGATAATCCTCCCCGTCAGTGATCGTGGCCCAACTAAGCTATGACGATAATCCTCCTGGCCAATGATAGTGGCCCAACTAAGCAATGAGGATAATCCTCCTGGTTAGTGATCATGGCCCAACTAAGATACGATGATAATCCTCTTGCTCATTGATCATGGCCCAACCAAGCTATGACGATAATACTCCTGGTCAGTGATCGTTGTCCTATTAAGCTATGACGATAATCCTCCTGGTCAGTGATCGTGGCCCAACTAAGATACGATGATAATCCTCTTGCTCATTGATCGTTGCCCTACTAAGCTATGACGATAATCCTCCTGGTCAGTGATCGTGGCCCAACTACGCTATGACGATAATCCTCCTGGTTAGTGATCGTGCCCCAACTAAGCTATGATGATATTCTTCCTGGTCAATTACCGTGGCTCAACTAAGCTATGACGATAATCCTCCTGGTCAGTGATCGTTGCCCAGCTAAGCGTTGAACTTTTGTGACAAGGGGTCCCTTCTCCCAACTGTTATGCTTCAGATAAAAAATGAAATTTATTGTTTTAATAAAATAAGTGTTAGCTCCTACTGTGTATTTGTGTAAGTTTAGAATTAATTTTAATACTTTGAAATTTGTCTGCGCTTAAATTAATTTCACGATTTAGACCAATATTCTGCATCGGTTGTCGCATGGCCTAACGCGTCACTCTCGTGCTGGACTAGATTAACGGTGCCTGTTAGATAGGGGCTCTAATCCCGGGAGTTGTAATGAAGGTTTATTTTTTTTAAAGGTTTTCCCACTATACCTCCACGGAATTTGGGGTGTATTTCCTCTAAAATTCCATCCTACTATTACTGCTCTATTAGCGTAATAATGTATGTGTATTACAAAACCGGTACCAAAATATGGTTAGTAATTTACACTAAAATATTATTGTGGTTAGTCCTGTCCAAAATTTAAAAAAACAAACTTGGTGGCGTAGTTAGCTATTATTATTATTATTATTATTATTATTATTATTAGCACCGCGTCTTATCTACCCGTTCGGGTTATACGCACTTACGCTAATGTGTAATGATAGGGTGATTGTGAGGTGAAATGGAGGACCTACAGTTTAACGTGAAATTCGAACCACGGTGGAGACCTGGCATTCCCCACATTCACAAGATGCGTCTTGTCAGAAGTGAAGGAAGGGTTTGGTAATCAGATAAATTTATGCCGGGACCGGGGATCGTAGTTAGCTAACGCGCTGGTATCATGTTGAGCTAAACTGCTGAGGATGGGGAGATTAAGGTTCAAATCTTGGTCAGACGAACTGGGGGGTGGTATTTCCTAAATGTTTGTCCACTTTCCCTTCACGCAAATGTGGGTTCACTTCCTTCAAATTTAACTTTCCTTATTATTAGTCAATTAGCGTAATTATTACCTAAGCATATAGCCCAAACGGGTAGTAAGACGCGGTGCTAAAAAAACAAAAAAAATTGAAACGTGACACTCATTATATATCTGATAATTCCAAACAATCGTTTAACTGGGGAATCTAGCTTTATCGAGAAACAAATAAGTGATTCCCCTATAAGAACGCCTAAGGAACGTGGCGACACAACCGGGTCTTACGTTGGAGAGAAGGGGTGCAGCAATTTCCAAACACTTTGGAGTCTTCCAAGATACTCCGGACCTGATCTTACACCCATCGATTTTCTTCATCGTCTTATGTATCTTCCCTCCCTCTCTCATCCACACTATACCTTTCCTTCGTCCTCTTGTCGCTATTTCCATCTCTCTTCTTTGTCCTTCCTTTTCTCTCTCGGTTTCTTCTTGAGACATGAGGACTGCATCAGCCGAAGCAAGCAATGCTGAAGGACGATGCCGATAAAGAATACTTAGACGCGAGCTATCTGATTCCACTTGATGTGAAAATCGAATTTAATAGCTTTATAAGGTTCGGTTGAACCCCAGACGAATCTCCCCCCTCCCCCCTACTCACACCCGGTACCCCTTTCCTTAAAGTGGGAGATTAGAGTGGTTGGACACCTTCAGAGGAAGAGTCAGCTAAGTCATAAGATTACCTCAGATAAGATGTGTGTTGAATAATTGGGTTAACTTTTCATTTTCAATTCATTTATTTTTAGCTTTCTTGATAGCTACATAAAAAAAAAGTGGATATATTTTCTGGGAATTTGATGGATTTTTTTGTGCACCTCGTCTTACTGGCCATCAATAATATCTAAAATTAAAAAGTAAGGTTACAATATTTGAAGAAATGTACCAAAAACTTTTGAAGGAAAGGATGGTGGAAAAAATGTTTGAATGAATACTGCTCTCAATATACCTAAATGGGAGTCAAACCCCCACCAGATCCACCATCAGCAAGCCAGCTAAGACGTTGGTGGATCTTATTCCACGTACCTACCGATGCGGGTTTAAGAATAATTAATTCAGTAAGTAAATAATTACCTAGTTTCTTTTAATTAAAGATTTAATTTATAATTAATTTAACTGAAATATTTTAATAAAATCAAATACTCCTTGGCTGTATATTTATTTTAGATTAAACATAAAAAGAACAATATAAATCATCAACATCGGTGTTCAAATGGGCAACTGCGTGACTCTCGTATTACAACTGATTTCCGGTGACGATAAATTAGGGATTGTAGTCTCAGATGGATTTACTGATGGTGCTTTCCCCAAGAGGGTTTACCAATATTTTTCCACATAAAATGTGGATACATTTCCTCTAAATTGCAAATACCATAACGTCTATACCAATAGAGTTAATATTTGGAGAGCCTGGGTGGGAAATTGGGTAAAGTACCAAAAAACAAACAAATAACTGACTTCCATATTAAACTAAACAAAACATGTATATTAGTTTCAGAAAGGGCTAGCCGTAGATCACAATAATTTAAAAACATAGGATAAGGACAATATTAGACAAATGAACCAGAATTTGCATGAACAGATGATGAGAGAACTAAACTGTGCCACGGCCTGACTCCCTTTGGGCACTTCTTGTACCGAACAAGCACGGATGGATGGTTAAGGAACCCTCAAGATAAATTAATCGAAACTAGTTCATAAGAGTTTTATTGAAAATGTGCTGGATATAGTATATGACAAAAGTATGAATCAATGCAATGATAGTCATATGTAGATTAGGAAATAGGATATCAGTGAGACCGTTGTACTAGCAACACCTATTATTGTAAGTAGTACCTGGGAGGTCCACTTGATACCGTTGATTCCCTCACACGCCATCACATTGTGGATTACTTACATGGCTCGTATGTGTGTCAGTTCTACTACTTGTCGTGGCAATCTAAGTCTGTTACATGAAATGTTGCCTGAGACGTAGCAACATCGAGTGTCCTCTTTCCTTATTTTTGAGCATCTGAGCTGCTAAACTTCTTGGTATAGACCAAAGACTGACCTTTCTAATCAACAAAAGGGGCTATCACCAATCAATGGTCTCATCCTCCACCAATCTAATGACATTTATTCTTTTAGATTGCAATAATTATTGTCTATATCATGCCTAAACGAGCTTCCTTGGTGTTGAACTTTTAATTAACCTTCTTTGACCGAACGGTTGCAGTTTCGCAACACCTGTAGCTTTTTTTAAAATTTATTGCCGCGTAGTATGATGTCATCAAACATTAAAAACAATATATTTTTTTAGAGACAGGAGTTTTAATTGGCACCATGCAGAAGTGCTGTGAATACGCAACGGCGCCAATTGTGATGTCATACGTCTGCCTCGTTGTTGCTGTAGGTTTACGTGCAAGTTCTATCACGTGTTTGAAATTAGCCCGTATAACATATCTTTAGCTTGCTGTAGTTATTCACGTGAGGTTGCTATGATTTATAAAATTACGAATGGAAAAAGAATATCAAGGAAGACAAATCTTTTAAGGCCTTGTTTTTGTAACAGTTTAACATTATTGTAATTTTCTTTGTTTTATACAAAATTTAAAAATATACAATACCATTAAAATATTTATTGAATAATATTGCTTCAATAATAATATTATGTTTTAGATTATTATTTAGAACTTTAAAGAGTGTTGCAAAAATGCAATGATGCCAGTCCTCGTGTTTTTCTTAGCACCAGTCCCCGAAGGTCAAACATATTGTTAATGTTGTTTACAATTGTTGTTTTGGTTTGGAAATAAGTGTTGTTGCTCACAGTTGACGGACAACGTTGGCAATATTTACATTAGAAAAGAAGTAGGAGGGATAAGTCCCCAACAAATACTTCTAAGACAGTTACAGCTGTAAATATACATATAACTCGGTAACAATCTTACTTAGGTAGCCGAGAAATTATGTTTCTACAAGAGAGTCTCATAATAACCGAAAACGTGATTCAACCAGATTTAAAGAATAAATATAAAGGGAAATTTGGTCAGTATTCTTTTACATTTAGTTAAAACTAATTGTATTTAAAATAACTTTAAAGATGAATATGGATAGCTAAATTTATCAAAATAGCTGATATTTAAAGATATGTTATAGTTGAAAATACAATTTTACAAAGTCTCAATGAAGTTTCCGTGATATTTTTTTTTATATATTTTGTCGATTAATACTTATTTTCGAAATCATTTTTGTCAAGCATTTTTTGAAGCTATTGTGAATTTAATTTAGTCAAGGTCATTTGGTATTATTTAAAAATCGTCGTGGCATCCATTCAATTACACTGAATTATCCTGTGCTTCAACAAGCGTGTTTCTAGTAAAACCCATTCCCTATGTTTAAATATATATCTTATATATGTATAAAAGCACATAATATGTATATATACACACACACACACATATATATATATATATATATATATTACACCACAGAAGTGAAATTGGCAATTTAGTGAATTGTACAAATTTCCGCTCCATCCGTCATCTGGCTTCTTATCTTGTCAATTTCACAAACAGGACAAAAACCGTCATGTTCATTATTTTAGTGACTGATGCTGCCCATTTCCGGGACGGATAGATTATGAACTTACAAATTCAAGCACAGCCCAATTCATGAACTGTACTTGTTTTTTTCTCGGTGAGTGAAATGTACAAGTCAAGATCCAGTTTGGTCCAAACCTTTAATCGTTTTATAATGGAAGGTTAGGTTCAGTTAGGTTGATCTATAGTGACACCATGGCTACAACGGATAGCATTTGGTCGTTCTAAGGCTGGCCAAAAACCAAATGCAACATATGACTTATGACAATAGATTTCAAGGCAAAATATCACATCACACTATGTTTGGAGATATCTGAGAAATTATGACTCACAACAAGTTTTAATTATTCTATTTATTGCCATTTGTAAGTGAGACTTCAAAGAGTTGAGTGCAGTGTTTATTTATTTCTTTTTAAAAAATGTGTGCAATGGGGTGACTATAATGGCTAATGAGAAAGTGGACGTAGCCATTCTTTTATGACAATTCACACAGCTTTTTGACGTGCAACCAGAATAAGGAATGTTGGGTTAACCCATTAAATAAAAAAAGCGACGTTAATAGCTTTGTAGTGGAACTATTTTTTTTAATAACTTAAATAATAACATGTCTGAATGTCCTCGTGTTATTCAGGGTCTAGAACATGTGAAGCTCAAAATGTATTTAGTGTTTTGTCACGAGTCATAATAGAAAGGAGCTTCGCCTTTTGTTGCAAGCATTTTAAGACGCTTCATTGGATGATATGGCAGTCGATGCTTTAGCAACATGTTGCGATAAAATGTCGTGTTGCGAAACAAAATGTCACCTGCCTAGTTAATCAATGTGGGATGAACAAATCGCTTTTAACGACATCCTGTACCATGCTATCTTCCCAAAATTCCTTGCTCTTAGAGGTAAAAAAAAATCAAAGTTGGAAAGTAAAAAGGGGACCTGGTGGTCTAGGGGTAAGGTGTCAGACTTCTATGCCACCGTCCGGGGTTCAATCCTCGGTCCCGGCAAAGATTTATCTGATTACCAAACCCTTCCTTCACCTCTGACAAGACATCTTGTGAATGTGGGGAATGCCAGGCCTCCACCGTGGTTCGGATTCCACGTTAAACTGTAGGTCCTTCATTCCATCTCACATTCACCCTACCATTGCACATTAGCGTAAGTGCGTACAACCCGAACGGGTAGTAAGACGCGGTGCTAATAATAATATGGAGAGTAAAAGGGGATAGGAGAGGTTCCACAAGGAAATATGTCGGGAGTGTTTATCGCCGTATCTTGTCGCCTGCTAGAACAAGGCACTCACTCTTCAACTAGGCACTTAAGGCGATAAAACAGAGTGGGCCAGAATTGGTCGGGTTATTAGGTAAAGAAGTGCGAGACTCAGGTGGAAAGAAAGTGTGGGTTGATATTTTCTATCATCCTCTATAACATCGGTTACCAACGTGGGGTACGCTCCAAGACGTTTAAGGGAATACAAAGAAATTGACTAATGGTGGGAAAAGATAGATATGACAACAGTGTAAAACAACAGAAAAGTAAAAATCTTTTAAATTAATTCAACGCTAAGGCGATGGATAGGGTGGATTTTCTTCGTTATTTAAATTTGAGGAAAGCCTACGTTTTCACCTTGGATATAAAATTATAACCCGATTAGTAACCTTGCTTAGGCACTAGGCTAAGATACACACAAACACACGGCATCTAGAAAACTACTTGTTTGGGCCTAGAGGCTCATTAAATGACGAATTCCATCCTAGCCTTGAGAACAATTGTTTTGACGGTCACAATACGCTCTCTCTCCAAAGGCCGTCAAGATAAAGTAAAGCATCTGTATGGTTCATTATAATTATCTACTGTTGAATATAGTATAGAATAGTTTGTTTAAATTTTTTTTCCAGGAAAGTATTTAAACCTAAAAATTAAAAAACAAAAACACCAATAATTTCAATGAGCTCTTAAATTGTTATTAATAAATAATTTCAAATTTTAATCCATGCTGTATTTTTTGAATTTCAGATTCAATTATGATCATGCACTCTTTGTTCACTTTACTATTATTATTATTAACACCACGTCTTACTTCCCGTTCGGGTTATAAGCACTTACGCTAATGTGTAATGGTAGGGTGATTGTGAGGTGAAATGGAGGACCTACAGTTTAACGTTGAATCCGAACCATGGTGGAGGCCTGGCATTCCTCACATTCACAAGATGTCTCGTCAGAGGTGAAGGAAGGATTTGGTAATAATTCACTTTACTATTTCATTGATTTATAATTTCATTACTGGACCATTTATTTCCGGTTGAAACAATAAATTTTAAGTAATTTCAACTATATTAACTAAAATTTTGGCTAATATCAAAGGTACAATTTATGGAAAGGGGCTGTCAAGAGGTATACAAGTGAAAAAGTTGGTAACTACTATTCTATGACCATTCCCTTTAAAACAAAAAACAAATTCAATTTTCAATAAGATGACGTAGTACGTTTTAGAAGGGGGATTTCTCTAGAAAATGTAACAATACCTTTAGTGAATAAAAGTTTTCGTTCGCATATGCATGGATCTCTCCTGAGGGGGGAGGGGGGTCATCAAATTAAAGGGGTATGACCTCCTGAAAATACCCTTGCTAAGTCAATACCTTCCGAAAATGTACAGTGCAACAAAACGGTTTATCGGTATAAATATGTATATCAATGTTGTTTTGTATGTTTAAAGCCACTACAAACAAGGTAAGCTCCTAGTTTTGTATGGGGCTATAAATATGTTACAACCAATAACAACATCTAACGAATACCACCCCGTAATATGGAATTACAACACTCACCACCAACAACGACCTGGCTTCTCTCAGTCTGATGGAGCACTAACACACACTAAGACATCCTCTCCCGTGGCTTGAACAATTTCGACTGAAACGAGACGCTGGTCAGCGCCTCGCTCGTCATCGAAGCCCTGCCCACAACAAACAAGGACTTAACTTGACCAAGGTCGTTTCCGGTTCCACCATCTGGGATGTTCTGTAACTTGGAGTAGTTACTGGACTGCCCGCTAAGCTTCGAGAGCGCTAGTCTTCTCCCTTCCTTTTTTCAAAATTATTGTTTGGGCTTTCTTTATAAAAATCATATTTCATAGATGGGTTTTCTGGTGGGGTTTGACGCGGATGAACCACGAGTCAATTATATTTGTTTTTAAGAGTAATTCGTGATTTACGTTAGTACTGTTTGTGTACGTGTGGCGCGCTCTTATCTCCACTTAGTTCATGCTAAGTGATTACATCGATATTTTTACGAGTTTCAGGGAGGTTATTAAAATAAAGTATGCACGCTTTAATAGCGTAAATTATTGTACATAACTTTAATTAAAATTGGGTTATCATGTTAGGTTGTATAGATTCTAACGGCGGTTTACGAAACATATTTATACACTTCAAAGTGAGTTATCCATTGTTACTTAAGTATAGAATTCCACGGCAATTGTTTGAACTTATACAGCATAGATTTAATCACTTTATCTTACTATCCTTGTGTCTGATTTGGCAGGGTACATTATTTATTATATATCGATATTTAAAGTAAATTTTATGGCTTCGCAATTTCATGTATATAGTTCGAATCATCTTCAATTGATGTTTATTGCCAGACTACAAATTGGCTCTATGCCATTGTTGAAATATATTATGTATCATTATTACCTTGGGATGACCTGCTGGTGTAGGGGTAAGGTGTCAGACTTCTATGTTGGCAGCCGGGGTTCAATCCTAGGTTTTGGCACAGATTTATCTGATTACCAAACCCTTCCTTCACCTCTGACAAGACAAGACATCTTGTGAATGTGGGGAATGCCAGGCCTCCACCATGGTTCGGATTCCACGTTAAACTGTAGGTCCTCCATTTCGTCTCACGGTCACCCTACCATTACACATTAGCGTAAGTGCGTATAACCCGAACGGGTAGTAAGACGCGGTGCTAATAATAATAATAATAATACATTACCTTTATACCAGACTTAATTCAAAATAAAACTATGTTTTCTCTTGTGATCCCTTGGTTGTTCTTTACACACGCTTCCCGATTATCTGTGGGTGTCACAGGCTAGCATGTGAATGAGTAGTTTATAACTTGTGTAGGCCTAACTAGTGCCGAGTGGCTCTGTGTGGTCCGAGAAAACACCGGACACAGTGAGACAAGCTGACTGCCTGCCTCACAGGGGCAGATGAGTTTTTCCTCTATGTCCACGTCAAAAGTGACGTCAGGGGAGAGGAGGGGGGCTACAACTTTAAGGAGGAGGAAGGGGGGATGTGTAGGTAATGAAATTCAAAGGGCTTAGCTCGCCCTGTTTAGTTTGTGTCACTGCAGTAAGCTGAGTGATGCGGGGTTAAAGGATTGGATGTCAGGAACTGTGTGCAGAAGAGATAAGAACAAAAACATCAACACTACAGTATATCGGTTGAAGTAAATACTGGTTTATTTTAAATGTCGTGAAATAGAAATTTAAGGTAATTGGCCCTTTTCGTTTGGCGTGGAAATGCAGAGCCATGGGAACAAACGGTTATATTCAAGAATTATTATTGTTTTGCGATTTTCTTTTAGGAGACCTTTGTTCAAGAATAAAAACGTGTTGATTAACATATAATTTTTATATACACAATTCCTCTATAATTTAACAGTTATCAAATATCGATAAAATTCACATTTGCCAATAAAGACTGCCGGCTTCATAACAATAAATAAGAAAATCTAACAATTAACAAACATCGATACATTATCTTAGAAGGAGTGTTAAAAATATTAACATAAAAATTTCACTCGTTCTCAAGAAAACTGAACTTTCCAAACGTACGATATTTTCGCAATAACTGTTCGATAGCTAGCACCATTTACGGTTTCCGTGATCCATCTGTTCTTGTTGGTGCGGAAGGATACTTTGGTTGGTCGTGAAGCCACACCACGCCTTTCACCCTCCCACCCACCATCCCACAAGAGCCAAGGGCCTTAAGGTGGGAGTGAATTTTATGAAGTATTTGGGCATTGTTTATATCGATATATTTTTTGTTCAAATAAATCAAATAATTATTCAGTAGAAACGCAAGAGTATAATTTTCAACACATGGTGATATCAACGTTCCTTGAATAACTTTAAGAGGTGTCCTGAAATTTAATGACAACTTTTTTTTCTTCGTTTAAAATGTATGTCATCTAATACCGCTAAGCTCGTAACAGATATTCAAAAACTGTTGACATTACCGTGTGAAGAAAATTAAACTATTTGTTTCTACTCAAGAAAAATTAACTTAATTTTTTTTTCAGAAATAGTTTTTCAAATAGAAACGGAAGAAATACTGCCCTTAGCTTGTGTCACTTATATTCTTACCTATTATTGCATTAATATTGTATTTGAAAGTATTTGATTTTAACAATTTTAAATCCTTTAAATTGAAAAAAATTAACAAAAAAAAACTGTAAATGGGAATTGAACTTGGGACCTCTGGCTTAGTACACCAATTCTCTACCACTGAATATCCAGGAATTGTTCCGTTTTATTGCTCACTATTCACTTATATTTGAAGGCAATTTTAGTAAATAAGTGAGTTACATATACACTAGCCTATTTTTAAATCTGCTAATAGGTACCATAAAATTAATAATCTATTATAATTATTTTAGTTTGGCCCATGACTTTTTAAGGAAAAGATTCGTATCCAGTTTAAAAATCACTTTGATTATAAAATTTGTGTAGTTTGTAGTAAATCTAAGGGTTAGTTCAAGGATGTTGTGATATTTGAGAGAATCTACACATGAATAAAGTTTTATTAGAGGTCTCAATCACTTTATCTCACTACATAGGGAAACCAATAATACATTAAACAGACTAACATTAACTATTTATATAATGGATCCACTATTGACAATTTATTAATTTGAATATAATGGTGTTTTTTAACCAGTTTGGTAGAAATAAAGAAATTACTGTCGATAGAAATTATCGTTTTCTGAAATTTAAGAGTCTGAATAGTTTTGAATCAAAAATATTGGGCCTATCCTATGTGTATAAGCTTTCATTAAAAAAAAATTGTGGAAGAATCCTGCGTATGATGTTCGAAATAAATCATTTTATGCCTTATATGTATGTAGATTTCTATTAACTTCTATTAAAAGTTACCTCAAATAGCTTTCAGAACAGATTTTTGTATCCATTTAATATATCTGGTCAATAAAAATAATACCAACACACACGATTAAATATGTGAGTGGTGAGAGCTATTTTTTAATAGATAGTCAAGTGGATTATTTTGTTTATTATTTATTACCGCCTTTTAATAATCTTTCAGGTTACACGCCTTTGTAGTAATAAATAATAATATTTAGCACCGTGTCTTACTACCCGTTCGGGTTATACAATTTAAGTACTAATTATTCTAATGGATTGGGAATTGGGAAGGTTGAATTAGAGGAAGTGAACCAGCATTTGCGTGGAGGGAGAGTGGAAAAACATTTAGGAAAAACCACCCCCAGTTCACCCGACCGAGATTTGAACCTCAATCTCCCCGTCCTCAGCAGTCGAGCTTCAACACGACAAGCGCGTTAGCCAACTACGCCACCGAGGCGGGTGGTGGCTATATAGTAGTAGCGCTAAACTTACATTTGTAGTGATTGCAAGGGGTTTTAGGGATTTGGAATATTTTATTTAGAGGAAGTTTGCTCACATTGGCGTGGAAGGAGAGTGGAAAACCATTTTGGAAAATCACTTTCAGTACACCCGACCGAGATTTGAACCTCAACCGACAGCTTAGTATACTGCTAGAGTAACACCTCAGCCCATCTAGCTACTGAAGCAGCTTCATACGTATCTAATCTTGCTTGTTACCAACGAGGAAGTAGAGGTTTTAATTTTATTCGAATATACTGGAGGCATTATTCTTTAAATGACCTATTACTACTCCATGCAAATGCGGGTGTATTTTCTATAAGTATATCCTCCTCATCTCCACCTTTTTTATTAATTATTTTCCATGTCTTTAATGCTTGTTCGGATAGTATGCATGCGTTAACAACGCTAACGTAATTTAAGATAAGAAATATAGAAAATAAAAATGTACCCCCATTTACGTGAAGAGAGAGTGAGAACCAATTTAGAAAATAGCCTCTTTGTACACTAGACAAGGATTCAAACTCAATTTCCCTGTCAAAGGTAGTCCTGTCTCACAAAATTCTGACGTGTATTACACTATGACTACCGTAGCGGGTGAAAAATAGAGTAATCAGAAAGATGAACGGTCAGTTGGTTGATTAATATAATATGAAGGTGATTTTACTACTAAATTCAAATCACGCATTTAACAAGGGCATAACAATTGGTTTTATAAAGTTATTCAATAGGCTCAAATCATTACAATTGACGAGTTATTAATATTAATATAAATATCAATATTAAGGTAATGTAATTAATGAATGGGGCTTAAATTTAGTGTAACTGACATTTATATGAGGTATACACAATGCAATTTTTTTATAATTTCATAAATATAAAATAATATATATTCACTTTAAAAGTGGTAAAGCTACATCAAATTTAAATAAATGTTATAAATACTGTACTTTTTACACCTTTACTATTTGTTTTTATCTTAACATGTAGTTACTTAGAATTTATTGGCATTTTTATTAGCCACCTTTTAATGATTAGTTTTATTAGTATGTTCAATAAATAATTGAAAATATTTATTTTAAATGTATATTTAATGAAACTTCTTGTTTTGTCTGTATCAATTTTAGAGACAACGCTGACAAGCAGAACATAATATGCCAGTCTTATTCAGAGGGGCAAAAAATCACAACTAATGGCATACCCGGGGAAAGTGAATGCCTGCTCTATTATCTGGTTGGTATTGCTGGAATGGGCCTAGCCATTGTTGCTGGCAAACTTTTCCAAGATAATCCCCATAAACCCACTTAGTTATATTAAATTTCCTTCCAAGATGTTTTAGAGACGAAGGTCTTATTCATCAGATGTTTAAAATGCTCTTAATACAAATACATTCTTACAATATGTCACGTCCATCGTTATCTGTTCCATGAGTCGATACCTGAGAAATGGATTATAATGACAAGTTATTATCGAAGAAAACGGAATATTTTCTCTTTATCTGTTGATTACTAACACATCTCTCTTTTAGTAGTAATAATTATAGTAGATGGAGTGTTTACTTGGGATTCCAACATAAATAAACCATACTGCATGTGGAAAAATAATGGATCGGCGAATAAATTTAGCACATAGCCCAGTGCACAGCCTATTTAAGAAACAATGACATTCAAGTCAACTATAACATTTATTAGAGGGTGAGAGATTTGTAGCTTTCCTTTATTGGTATTTTAATCTATTCAAAAATTTTAGGGATTAAACCTTAACCCCCCTCCCCCCCAAAAACCACTATGAAAAAGAATACAAATCACATTTAATACTAGATTTTCATCCTTAGCAAAAGTTAACTAAATATATAACGATATTTAAATTTCACTTCGATATGCACCAAATAAAATAACACAAATATAATCTATTTAAATAAAAAATATGTTGACCCAAATGAGTTGTCTATGAGCGTCGCTATCATATTGTAGCGAATTTCCTATAACGGTGAGATAATGGTTCAAATACCCATATGTTATTCCACCTCGTAAACGTGTTATGCACCACAATAACGTATACATATCCGGTTCACGCGTAGACATTTCATGGGGCAGTGATTCTCAAACCCATTAGTCACGTGGACCCTCTAACCAGTGAACAGGTGATTCGTGGACCCTTGTATGTAGGATAAATTATTGAAAATACATATTATATTATAAGGATAAGTTAATCGCAATACAAATTTAATGTAAATTATAATCAAAATAGAAATTAAAATTAAATAAATGTAAGTATTATGATATTTGTAAAGCTTTAGACATAACAAGGATTTTTAATAAATATAAAAACAATTACAAAATACATTTTTTTAAATGATTATATGTATAACACTTGTAAGTTTAAAATCACTAATAATTAATGTGAGGAACGGAGCTGTGTGACTTAATAGTATCATTTAAGTCTGTGGCAATTTTATTGATCATCTCTGGAAGTTTATTCTGCACGAAGGTAATTTCATTTCGCATTTTTCCACAAAGAGCACAAAAGTCTTTCTTGCACAAATAAGTCTTTGGAAAAGGCATCAAATCATTCGGTGATTTCTTTGAAAATTCTTTGTACAGGCTGACGAGAAAATGTATATAAAAGTTAACTTACAATTTCTCCTCTCAAAGATGTGGGCTCAATAGGCGTGGTCAAACTCCCAAATTTCGACCTCGCTTTCTTGCCAGGATGTAATATGAGAAGGCATCTCAATTGCGTGTAGTATACACCATCAATTTACCCTTTTATATACAATATTATAAGATCTGCGAAATATATGAAGGTATGTTGCGGATTCATAGGATGATCTCACTGAGCTTTTGGACGAGCCTCTGGGACCTATGGGGATCCGAGGATTCCACTTTGAGAATCTCTGGAATACGATAATTTAATATGGTCTTGAATGCACTCCCCTCTCCATCTGGGCTAACACGCCCTTCACATCACTAAGGATACAAGGGTTTCACGCGCATCTTTTCCTTCCCTCCAATGGGAAAGTGTATGAGTATAAGACCATCCCACTTCCAAAAGCCTAGCATGCATCCAAGGAAGGTATATAAGCTACTGGCATGCACCTCTATAAATCAGTGCAATCTCAACCATAAATAGTCCTATGGAATAAACTGTAGCGTGTCAACCAAATGGTTGAACAGCTACAAGAAAAATATTTAATATTTTTGGGATTTTATGCGAGACAGAGATTAAATCAGTATATTTAATTTAATCTGTTTCTAAAGTTATATCTTCTGGTCTACGAAAGTTACCTATCCTCAAACCTCCTAACACGTGGTTGATCAAATATATTGGCTTTTGATAATTACAGTGTTAAATATCAAAGAAGAAGGCTAATATTATTGTGTTTATGAACTAAAGACTTTAACGCTTCGCTTTTCCTGGTGGATAATAATTCATAAACGAGAGTTCTACAGCCACGTGGTGTACACACACGAAAAATGTTAAAAAATATGTCTATATCCTTATTTCTCATAAAAACAATAGTAGATATTAAATAAGTGAAATTAATACAGATATATTATGCTATAATATATTTATGAACAAGCTCACCCCAGCCAGATGTCTGCAGATATCATTCTTTTAAAATACACGAGGTTTTCAACCATGGCCGATCCTTCACGTGCGCCCTTGTTGAACTCAGCTGGAGAAGAGACCGGAGGTCAAGATTCGACGCCTACACCTGTTACGCGCACAGAGATCCTGGTGGTCACTTAAAGAACCTTGGATAGTGTTCTTTTGTTTTTCCTTTTCACCCCACGTTTATCCTCCTTTATTTCTGTCTGTTCTTACATTCTTATTTTCCATTTCTTTTTCGCCTTGTCCAAGCCAGGGTTGGTATATATATGGGCCGTCCAGAGATAGCAATTCGTAGAATAATTCCACGACGAGTCGCGACTACAAGGAATATTCGCCGCCCGGCGCCGACACTATAGACCATGCAGACTGTGGCGTCAGATTCGTAGAAAGGTTCCACCGTGAGTCAGGACTACACGGAGTATTCGCCGTCACGAAGGACCATGGCGCCATGGCGATTGCGGCGTCAGATTCGCTACCTTCAGCCATAACAACGGGATAAGGGGTCGCCCTACTCAATTCACCGTGGTCATGAACGACGCGTCCAGCTGTACTGGTATCCTGTCGCTGTGGCCAAGTCCTTGCTACTAGGACTTTGTAATGTAATGTAACATATTCATCTTTCTTGTTATATGTCTTTTTATTTTTATGAGCCTCGTTTGTTTTCTAGAAGAATAGTTTTGTTTAGTCATGTCTAACTTGAGCATATATGTTGCTAAGATTATATATGTGTCACATGGCACTGTTCTTACATTAAAGCCTCTGGCTAAGAATGTTAGTTTTGAGACAGATGTTTGCTAAGACTATTTATGTGTCACATGGCACGGTTCTTACATTAAGAATGTTAGTGTTGAGACTTAGTCCGAGTCACGAGTTCGTTACTCCTTCGTTCCGAATTTAGTCATGACGTCCTAAACGTCATGAACATTAGTTTTTTTATATTGGGGGCTACTACCAGGATGTCTGTCTACTTTAAAAACAAGTTTAGAACTTTATGTAACTGTAGTTGAAAACTGTGAATTAGCTTAGTATTAGCTTAATGGCGCTACCCAAGGAAATTGCCTTAGATTCATTGTGGGATCCGCGCTAATTATTCTATTTTTTATATTAGCCTATGATTAGGTTTTGATTTAGCATAGAAATTTATAGTTATCGATGTACTATATTATGCTGGCAGTGCCATAGGGGAATAAGACCAGCAGTAGTACTTTTGTGACACCTGTTTCCTAGCCTCCAATCAGCTGGAGATATCAGCTGTGTATTCATCATGTTTTATGGATACCTATTAATAACAAAATCTACCAAGTGAGACTGTGTAAATGTTACATTCTTTATTTACTCTGTGCTATTTGTTCAATCTTGTGAAACCTGTATTTATGACAATTTATCTTTTGTTTACTATAGTAAATATATGTGTTAAAATGACTCTATATTTCTATAAATATTAACTTGCACTGCGCAAACCTTCAAAACTAGTTACAGTTATGGACTAGTCATCTCTCCCGTCTATCATTCAGCCAATTTTCTCTCTATACTCTATCTCTCTCCCACTTCCCACCGCACCATCCAAGTGCCAAGTTTACCTCTTTTCCCTTCCCTCCTTCCCATGCCATCTGAATGCCAAGATTAATACTTTCACCCTCCCCGTTTCCCCTCAATCTGAGTACAGAGGTTAGCCCTTCTCCTTCTTTCTCCTCATCCCACCATCAGAACGCCTATTTTGTCCCTTCTACAGTTCCTAGCTTCCTCACTGTCCCGAAGACTAGCTCACTGCCTCAACGGTTTTCTGTTCCATATAACAACAACACACACAGAGGTTAACGGTACCTTCATCCCCGGACTGATCCCTCACTTACTTATCCTCCCTACTCACCCCTGTATCATTCCCCAAGAAGTATCACCAATATATACATTATTGTCCGTGCTCCTTCCATCCCCTTATCTTCCCTAGGTCCCATGGGCTATCATATCTTACCTACAACGATCCCTCCCTGGCCATACACATTCTTCCCAACCCCTAATCCGCAAGCCTGCTCCAAAATAAACTTCCCAAGGTACTGAAGAACTTGGAAGCCTCCTTCCAAGGCTAACACCAAGCGTATTAGAAGAAGGCAACGTCACAAGTTCAAGTATCAGCAAGACCAAACAATTAATAACCCCAACCATTCCACTCTCTTGAAATTCACCCAACACCACCATATAGGTAAGCCCACGAGAGACACAACCAATCGGTTGTACGTGACAAATGTGTAGTTCTTTCAACGTGGGGCTAGACAATATTCCTAGAGGGAGGCAGACGCCTCCTGAACTCCATACAGCCCCAGAAAAACCAACATAAATTTTTGGAGTTACTACAAACTCAAGCTTCATCCAAAATAACGCAATAAGGGACTGACATTATATAACGTAAATATGCTTACAATAACCTTACTATCGCTAATGCATAGGGTGGGTGGACAAGCTCCAACAAACCAATGAGCCAGGTTACTATAGTACTAACTGTTTTGAGTAACTTCTGACCCCATGGTAGTGCCCATGAAATTGCCGAAGAAAATGGACAAAATATAATATGTGTTTAAAGCAGTCAGACCTACAATTACAAATGTCTAAGCTAGTCAAATGAGCCCAGAGGACTGAGTGGGCTCTATTTCCGATGGACCCCATATCAATGGTGTACCAACTCAACCTACAGCCTCCCACCTCACCAAACATCCCTACTTTTCATTACCATTATTGCAACAACTCGTACCTCCCCACAACGCTACCAGAATGCCACGCCCGAGTAGACGTGAACCACACCATCTTCACCCAATGCTGCAGAATACATCTTCGAGCCACGTTAATAGACACATTAAAATTAATATCCCATGCCAAGAAATATATAAAGAAAGGAGCAGCCCAATTGTACCAGATACATGGAGAGTACTTCAAGAGTTGGGAAGAAGTCCAGCGATGGCTAATCTGTAACTTTTCTAGTTTAGCCATCCTAGCCGCTTTTCACGAAAAACTCTACGGGAGATAACAAAAACAAATATAAATCGTTGTGACCTTCCTTTGAAAAAGGGTACGACTATAATACCGCTTGTCCTTCACCACCCCACTGGCTAACATAGTACTTCTGTTGATTGAACTCGTTCGATTAAGTTAACGACTTTTTCTTTAGGCACTTTTCCCAAGGCTTAGAGGATATAGTTACTAGAGCCGTCGTCGTAGAACGAGACCTAAACCAGAACCATAAATCTACGGCTTCATGACCCTCCAAGCCAACATTTACCACCACCCTCAGAAGAACCCAGGGCTACAAGCAGCAATCTATAGCGTTAATCCAGTGGCAACCAAACGCATTCCCTAAATCCTTTGCGAAACCACCATAGGACTGACCCTCACCGTAATATACACTGAAGCCATGAAAAAATTGATCTATCTGCAGCAACTTACTCCAGAGGATATTCTTAATTTGATCCTCCTCACAGCCCCCATCCTAAAGGTCAAGGTTGTCAGCACACTACTGATCCATGACTAGGTCAGACTAACATATGACCATGCAGTTTTTAACTCTCAATATAGACAGTCTCGTCACCGAGGAACTGCCTTAACCAATAACATTGAGGAAACATTAGCATATACAACATATTACAATCCTGGGCTATGAGCACCAACAAGTCCTGTTAGGAGCTTAGGAACGCTACTCTCTATTATTGATCCCCAGACCCCATGGCTTACCTCTGTTTCTTATAGAATGAAATATTCAATACAATGCACCTTCTAAATATCAAGGCCGAATTATATGACTACTAAATCAACAAAGAGAGACCTACACCCTTCAAGGGGCCCTGAGAATAATTTTAAGTATCACCCACCAAATATAATTCAAAGAAAAATGATGAATTATGTTCACGCCCAAGTGCCAATCCCATAAGTAATGTGTCATAACCAAGGAGGCCCGCCAGAATGGACTACATATTCCCAAGCTTAATCATGCGCAAGAAAGATCATTTATCGATTTCCGGCCATTAAATGACTTGACCATTAATGTCACCCTATTCATGTTAAATTCATACGACACCAATATAGAGTAAGGGGAGGTGAAGATTTTCACAACACTGGGAATGAAATATGCATAGAGGCAAGTAGCCCTCATCAAGGATTCAAAACTTCTGAAACACATCACGATCTACAACGGAGAATCTCTGCAGTTCACAGTAATGCATTTTGGGTTAAGGGACGCCCAAAAGCACATTCCAGCTGCTCATAAGTCAGGAGGTCTTCACAGGGTAAACCGGTCAATTCTACTTTGCCTACCTCAACGAAGTGATTATCTAGTGCAATCCCTCTACCGAACACCTAACCTTCTCGAGTAATATACTGGAACCTTTTGAATTACATACAAGACCTGCAGCGTAACTAAATGCCAATTAGAAAAAACTGAATTAGAATACCTCACCAATCTTGTTTATGCACACAATAACGCCCAAAAATTATCTATCAAAGCCTTCACGGAAGATCTAACGCTCAGGAATAAGAAAACTCAACCTATTTTTAGGCCTATGCAATGTGCTAAAATATTTTTTTGCTACGGATGGCTGAACTAACTGTCCCTCACGCTCCCTTCCCCACAACGATATTAGGGGGTAAGTTAATTAAAACATGAACAACAGATATGGACATTGGTTTCAAAAACATAATAAATTCCTCTACCCACCTTTTGCCATTAAGATTCCCCAATCCATCCAAAATTTTCCTTCTAAAAAAAGATGCCTGTGGGATCGGTTTGGTAACTGTACTTTATGAAAAAAAAACCACCACGGAAAATGATCATCAGCCATGCAAGTTCCAAGCTAATCCAAACAGAACAGTAGTACCACAGCCATGAGCAGGTATGTCTCACCAATGTCAGGGCGATAAAATTATATTGGCACTAATTGGAGGATAAACAATCCATTCTCTAAACGGATAACTGCTCTCTGTCTTGATTGAATACAGTAAGAGATCAACAAACAAATTTAACTTGATGGGTCATCTTACTGCATGGATCCCAATTTTGTTTATAGCACACCCAAGGAAGAAAAACTACTCTCCACGATGCCCTATCTAAAACCCCAACGAGTACCAACCCAGAAATGAGGTGAAGGATTGGACTCAAGTAGCAACACACCCACCATTGGAACCATCATAATACGAGCCCGAAGGTATACAGTTACTCCAGGCTGAAGCCAGCCATCTACAATACGTCGTCAGGGATAAATAACGACATGACTTAGAGATCAAGAAATCTATCAAACGCTAAAAGGATTCAACATCAAAACCCCATCACTTACAACAAGAATAGACCTTCATTTCCTACAAAACCACCCCTTGGAAGAGAAAGTCCTCTTGTGACACAAATGGAAAAATTGAGCCATGTAATTTCATCTTCCCAGAAAAGATTCTATGAATCAGGTGGATATATTACGAGAACCACCAAGCCGGACACCCAGAAAAGAGTGGAAACAAACGCGCTATTCAACAATGCTACAAGTGGAAATACCACCAAAATGAATTACAACACTACGTTCAAAATTGTATGATCTGCACGTGTCAGAAAATGAGAGGGTATCAAGGTATCGAACCTAATCGGTCCCATCTGCCTCAACACCTATAAAAGTTAATGGCCCTGGGCCTCATGGCAACGTACCCCAGTAGCATAAGGGAGAAGCGATGTAATCATCAATCTTTATTCTCTTAATGCGTGGAGGATTATGAAGGATTACCCACTAGATTCATTAGAAGTCAACAAAATCATCCGGCCTTTAGGGAAGCAAATGTTCCCAAGTTAAGGGGTACATTAGATATCTCTTAACTGACAAATGTCAACAATTCCTAAGTCCCATCCCCTCTTACCAAGATAATGAGTGAGTAACTGAGGAAAATCAATATACATGAAAGTAATTTTTTCCTCCATGTGAACGGAGTACACGTATCAAGTGCATTTCACTTCGGTACCCATGGAAATCACGAACTCATTCTAAATAAAGAATAAATATTAAATTGAACTACGCAGTAATCAGGAACTCACTTAAATTAAAGAATAAACATATAAGCATGTTACGTAAGAATCACGAGCTCACTAAATGGAAAGAATATATATTTAAGCGTATCATATAGGAACCACGAACATACTAAAAGGAAATAAATATATATGCGAGTTTAATCAAGTCAATTAAGCTCATAAGCAGTACCTAGGAAAGTATACAAAGGTAATAATATTATGTAGGATCGAGTGAAGCTTGACCCGGCCGAATGAAATAGCATCCACAATCTTGGAGGGATTGTTATGCACCGTAATAACGTGCCCGTTCCTGCGTGGGCAATGAATAGGGTAGGTCAATAAGTCCTTGCACTTACACCTCTCTCTGGATGGACCAACACACCCTTAGCGACACTAAGGGAGGAGAGGGTGGGCTCACGTCTTCACTTATCCGCCCCTCTATTATAAAAGTTCACGCGCACTCTATCAATCCTATCATCCCTCCCCAATGGGCCAACACGCGTCCATGAAGGATATATAAACAGCCTGCCCTCATCTACAATCATCTGTGTTGTAGTGGTCCCGACCCTAAGTAGACCTAAAATAACAGTTCGCTACTCGTATAGACTGGTCATATTTCTCCTGATTGCCCTTCAATCACGTCTCTTCACTCTCCACCTCACCCCCTCACGCAAAATGAGTGCCAAACTTACCCCTACTCACACTCACTGCGCCAATTGTGTAGCGAGTTTACCAGTTATTCTCCTTGCTCACTTACCACGTCATCGGAGATCCAAGGTTAACTCTTCTACATATCCCCATCTACATTCCATTTGGTGCCCCTTCTTTCTCTCTCCATCCCCTTCCTCAACCTTACTCTTTACTAGTCCGATAGTCAGTCAATGATACAGTAAGGGCTTCAACAAATGCTCGACAAATGATAAACATACCTGGATAGAGAAGAGGAAAGTAAAGAACTTAGTAGTGGAGTTCGAAGGCCAACACAAACGCCCAGAGCTACCAGGCCAGGGTATTCTCTCCATGGACTAACTTCCAGCCACGATTGTTTTCATCAACAAGCGCCCACAGCATTCTTGGAGATTAACGTCATCTAATTCACCGTACAACACCTTCGTCCTTTTACCACTTACTAGCTCCTGTATGTCTAGTCCTACATTCTCCGTGGTCCTTCCACTACCATATCTCCTCTAAGCCCCTTCGGCAATCACTTCCGAGCACTAACGACTCCTCCCCGGTCATACAACCTCTCTCCTACTTTTATACTCTCTACGCTAGTGGAACCTTGAGTCAGACAACTCCGGACCAGCCATCTGATACCCCAACATTATCTTCCCAAGCTATTGAATAATCTTGACGTCTCTTTCCACGGCATCCACCAAGAGCATTAGAAGAAAGCCACGTCACTCGTGCAAGTGTCAGGCAAACAAATCAAACATCCCCGACCATCTCCAATCACTTAAACTTCAAACTTCATGGCTTCACACTCTTGACCTTTCCCCATCATCACCAGATAAGTAAGTCAACAAGATATACTAAATACAATAAATATTACGAACAGAAACACCTGACAGGGGATCTTTACGTTTATTATTAATTCCAGGAATAAATATATAATTAATTATTCTATGGAAAAAGGAGCTTGAAAAATAAATTGCCAAAGTTACGAAAGTACGCCACATAGCCTTATCATTAGCGAGTCTAATCCCCCTCTTGACACTATCCCTATTTTGAGCTAGTTCTATCTAGTCCAACTAATTACTATCTATCTCAATTTTGTGCAAGATCAATCAATTCCACCTCATTAAACCCATCTCAATATTGAGATGGTTATATCCAGTACACTTCATATACCTTATCTCTATCTTGAGCTAGTTCTATCCAGTCCACCTCTTTTCTCCCTATCCCTATCTTAAACTAGTTGTATCCAGTCCCCCTCATTATATATATACTTATTTTGAGATAGTTCTATCAAGTCCACTTCAATATACCCTATCTCTTTCTTAAGCTAGTTCCATTCAGTCCACCTTATTACACACTGTCTATAACCTCCGCTATTTATATCCAGTCCAGTTTATTACATCCTATCTCTGTGTTGAAACAGTTGTATCCATTTAACCTTATAAATCTCTATTTATTTGAGGTATATTTAAATAATATCCTATCTTCTTCTAGTTATTTCCACAGGTTTAATACATTTAAAAAAAATTATCTGAAATACTTATTATGCATTTAGTGAATCAACCGATTATATCAGCACATGACTTGTGAACTAATTTTAATACAGATCTAACACAACATCTTGATCACGTTTGTTGATTCATCACTGTTAAAGGGTAGACCCACATTTCACCATTGATAGATTTTTCGACCGTACTGGTAATCAAAGCCGAGAACCCCTAACTCAATAGAGAGACATGACAGTCCTGAGCTAAGTTGTTGGACTATTTCCACTAGTATTTTAACATTAGGTTTACACGTAAGTATATTGTACCCTGTTCTAATTTCTTCCATTCACACTGAATGTCCTGCCAACCGTAGCCTACGAGTTTGTTTACCCTAACAATGGGTGGTGATACATATAGGGTATGTAATCCTTCATTATTTAAACTCCTCCACGTTACTTTTTTTTTGCCAATTTGCAATAGATCCTTCAGTCACCTAATTTGAAATAAATAAACAATGTATACACAATGTAGCTATTAAAATATTTTTAAAAAACAAATAATATTATTTGGAACAATGATCTAAATGTCTTCCATTTATATTATTTAAAAAAATAACATTTTATTATATAAATACTCTTAAGTTTATAAAATAAATCAATAAAATGGCCAACCTAATCTCCAAATTTGTGTGATTTTAACAAGTAACTTTCCGCTTTGTTAAATCTATTTAAAAGAAAAGATTTAAGGGGATTCTCTTCATTAAATTTAGTTTATATCTCAAGTGTACTTTCCCAAATTACATAACCACTAATTTAACATATTTTCCAGAGAAATCAGCTTCGTATTTAAGAGAGTATATTTTTTGGTTGGTTAATAATAAACCTCATTTATTATAGGATAATAGGGAGAGCCTTCACACGATGAGAGATTTCATTACAACGAGTATGTTGTGGGAGATTACCAAAAAAGGAAGGCCTGTTGGCTTATAATATATAAAATAGTGCTAAAAGGTTATTTTGTTCATGAAATATAATATTTTAGAAATGAGGTTCCAGGCTAATTTATGGTATTACATAAACCTCTAGATTTTTGGCCAAAAGCTCTTTGTTGGCTAAAAGAGACTAAAATGTTTATATGAACACTTAGAATAGAATCCTTTTAAAACTTTTTTGTGTGTGTGGGTTAGCTATATCATTTTTAAAGAGACTCATATTTCACGAGCCGTAACGAAGAATGTATCAAGTGAAGTTAACTGTGAAAGTATAGTTCTACTCTTTAATATAAATGTTGTAATATAAAAACAATATAAAATATAACGATTGTCTTTTTATTGGGAAATGAAACCGATCTAAATAAGTTGATTGATGACGTCATTCCTTCTTTTCCCATTTATTTTCAGGATTGCTTTTATGAATTTGTTTTTACCCACATATACACATAATAAAATGTGAGCCGATTGTATTGGTACGTTAAATTTATGTTAGTTATATAACAAAATTATGTTTTGTCTTATCAAGATATATTCATAAATATTAAACATAAAATTAATACAATTTTCTTAAAGTTAGACACCTTACTTTGATCTTATTTAAAAAGGAATAAACTTTTTATTTAATGTGGACTAACTAAATGTGTTTACTAAATTTTCCAAATATTCATAATGAGAATTGAATTATTCTCACAAGATAGACTTATAACTATTATTTATTATCTGTTTGTTTATATATAGCTTGAGCTAATTTCTTTAAATTTTGAATTTATGTAAGTTCAATCAATATTATTTTGTTGGTCACACAGATCAAAAAAATCGACCCACTTAAAAAGTGACTTTGTAAAAATTGGCTTTACAATAGGTCTGTGGTCATAATTAATTAATTAATTAATTAATCATTAATAAATTATTCTGAATTGACGTACTCTAAAATAGTAATCTAGTGTCAAGACAGATTCAAAATTCCAGTTAGGAAAGCACGTATGATATTATATGTATAGTTATTATTCATAACATTTTATTTTTTATTAAAGGTTCAATTCAGACTATATATAATATTAAACCACCTAAAATTTCCGTAAAAATATATTAGATGACCATTCATAGTTTTGATTCCATTCCAATAATTTATTTTGAAAGCCTATAATAAATATAATACTAATAATACTTAGTAACGC
Organism: Timema shepardi; assembly: GCA_902151425.1. NCBI lineage: Eukaryota > Metazoa > Arthropoda > Insecta > Phasmatodea > Timematidae > Timema > Timema shepardi. The sequence goes on along the minus strand of CABFVX010001060.1, from coordinate 138,344 downwards.
GTCTTACTACCTATCCGGATTGTACACACATACTAATTAATTTAATGTGCTATTCATGAGAGTGGTTATGTTTAAATGATGTGTATCTGCATTTGCGTGGAGGGATAGGGTAAAACCATTTTAAAAAACGCCCTCAAAAAACTTGATGAGGATTCGAACCCCGAGCTTCTCGCCAGTCCAACTAGTCTATTATAAGAATGATACCTTAGACCAAGTGGCGAACTGAGTGTTCTGCGTCGCTGTTAAAACTCTACTGCGAATAACACATGTCACATAACAGTACGTTTAGTTTTTAAAATACACATATTAGTGGCTAAATAAACTATGGTGTAACTCTTGTTTTAGTCTAACCTGTTTAAGATGGGGATATCAGGGTTCAAGTCCCATTCAGTTCTATTAAGGGTGTTTTTCCTAAATAATTGTCCACCCTCCTTCCACGCAAATTCGAATAGATTACTTCTAAATAGCTTCCTTCCTCATCCTTGACTCAATACAATAGAGTAATTATCTTATTTATTATAACCTGAACAGGTAGTAAGATTAGGTGATAAAAACGTGTATTAGTAAGCATGTGTTTAAGCAATTTATCCTGTCTAATAAGCTAAACTGAGTTCTTGAAACTACTTGAGCTTCATATGAGTGTATGTGAACGAGCGTTCGAATGTTTTTATACTTATTTGAATATTCCTTTATTAAATTGTTTATCAATAAATGTAATAGTGTATGTTGTATTCAACACTGGTTAAGTGGAAGAGAAGGCTAATGCCTTAACTTCGCCAGATAAATAAAGGCTATTATTATTATTATCATTATGTAGGTAAAGAGAAAGGTCTAAAGAAAAATAACAAATCAAACCGAGTTATTATATTCTCTCATAGCCGAATGTATAGATATTCCCTGATTTTGGTAGTAAGATCAGTATCTGGTAGTTTCTAAAGTTACTTAAACCATTTTAACACATTGATACATCAAGTCATGTTATTTGAACATTTCATATTTAATATATATTATTAATTCATTCAAAAGTCCCACATAGCATTATACTAGAGTGTTATCAATGTTGTGTGCCAAGAAATATCTATGTATTCTCCAAACATTTTCTTCCAACTATAACCTTGTTACAACAAACATGGGGGATGATTGTAACGCTCACCTATGCTGTCCCTGTTGACTCACTTGGAATGGACTTCAAAACACGAGACGCTCTCCACAGCACGCACTACATTCAACTGAACTGGTGTTCGAGACTCGCCACTGGCAGTGCAAAGAGGTCTCCCCCTTCCCCCTCCGTCAGACAAGAAAGCAAGTGAACATCGCCAAGCGCCCCTAACGAGCAGATTCCGGAACCTTTGATAGAATATGTTGTGCGTGTGGCCATGCTCCAGGACTCTCTGGTTGTTTCTAGACCTTCCCTCCCCTATCCCTCCGCTCTGAGAGCACATGATAACTTCAGGGTATAAAGGTCCTAAGGTGCTACGAGTTGGCACGCATTATACTCAGGGCTTTTAGGAGGTAAGAGTCTCACTTCATAAGTGGGCTCATCGTGAATTATCAAAATTCTCTTTAGCTTCAATCCTTTCTTGTATTCAAAATTCACTGTTTCGGACTTCTTATAAATTATGTATTTATATTCTTCATTTATTTAACGAGTAGTCATGACTGCGGGGTATTGTCACCCGTGCTTACGACTATGGTAACTATAGGGGGAACCCATCTGGTTCTCTTGTTAAGGTCTCAAATTTCCGCTTCTCGGAGAGTCCGCACTCCGGTGCATTTTGTCTTTGAGGTCGCAAATAATAGATAGCTATGGTTATGTCTCTTTTGCATATACAAATGGGTGGTTAAATGTGGGGCCGCGAACTATCTAAGAGAAACACGGCTGTGTTTTGCAAGGTTTATTATTTGTATACTTAGGGTAGTTAGTCTGTCGGGCCAGTTCCCGTTATGTTTAATATGTTTATATACCTAGGATTGTTAGTGGGTCTAGAGAGCTTATTGTTACGTTTAATACATTCATACAAATATATATGTTTATGTTTGTTAGGGAGATTTGGGATAGTTTATTGTTATGTTTAAGAAATATAAGTTAATGGGTTCTTAATAGTGGGGCCGCGGGCCACCAAGCTCACAAATTTCCGAACGGGGTCAAACTTATTCCTCAAAGGGTGGAGTTACTATCGTTGGTCTCGAAAACTTAGTATTCATTTTGGTGCTATTGATATGCCTATCGGCTGCTTTAGTTAACAATGGGGTCTTGGCTCCCTTTGGGCTATGCTAGAGCTTGGGTCGAGTCTGGGCTATCATTTGAGATTTGTAGCGTTCAATGTATGTAAGGAGACCAATTTATCAGCAATTTTGGTGTCACCCGGTGGTGGTGCCATTTCTAGGGTCTTAAGATAAGACTGAATATATTTAGCTATTGTTGTATCGCCCTTCTGGCTCTGGCATATGTTTATTTGTTATTTCGACCGCCATGCGTATGTTGCCGCTTGGTGTTTGTAAACTTTATTGTGGCGCTCCCCCATCGAGCTGTATCTTGTTTGAATGAATACAAATTATAACTCTCTTGTTTCCACCTCTGTCCATTATTTGATTGGGATGATGAGGGAGGCTGGTTTTACAACAAAATATCGTTAATTTGTAGATCTGATAGATTTGCAATCTACATGACATGACGGTCTTGTCAGACTTCAGTGCTGGGTGTCCTGGGCTAAATCCTCGGTTCCGGCACAGATTTATCTGATTGCCAAAACCTTCCTTCACATATTTCATATCTGTTCTTAATATGTCAAAGTAGAATTCTTAACTCCAAATGCAACTTTGTTATTAGTGTCAACGTCAAAACGAAGGATTATGTACCTTTAACTTCTTACATTTTGAATCTTTGATCATCCTTAATAATTGATACATGAAATTCGTTGAAAAGTGTTAACATAATAGGAATAATAAAAAAACCATAGTAACTATCACTAAATTTGTTTTTACCACAACCTGGGTGTTGAGTGAATGTTAAATGCTAGTAAAATCCACATCGTCGATACCAAAGACTACACGTCAATATCGTCTGGACTCGTTTATCGGTATTGGTGATGTGGTTTGAGTATCGGCAAAATATTCTGAGACTGAATATTAAGGACTAATACAAAAAAAAAGTATTCACAGACTTAATAAATATCCTCCTTCCCATTCTATGTATATGGATTAATAAATTTAATTGATTGATTAAATATTTCCTTTTTATTTCATATAAAATTTAAAACACCATTTAAATAAATTATTAGACCCATGAAACATGCTTCCCCCGCCCCCCCCTTACACAAGTAAGATTTCCCTAAAAAAAACTTTACAAATATTATCTTAATCTAAAAATTGAAAGATGACACCTGGACAAGGGAATCGAACCCGGGATTCGATCCCCGTGTTCAGATGTAATATTTTAATCATCATAATATAATATCTATATGGAGTAATCTTCACTAAGCAGCATAAATATTAGCTTTGGCTTTTTGATTCTTAAATATGCCACCCCGTACGATTATAATAATTTTACAAATGGCAGCAATAAGCCAACCACCGAGTCGAAGATGGCTGCGTTATCTTATAGTTCATGATCTTAATAAAATCATACATTCGTAGCCGATTATTTTCACATGTCCATCATAGACTCTGCCTTTAAATATGATCGAAGAAAGACCCTGGGCACGGGACAGTTACTGTATAGCTCAGTGGTAGAGCATTGACATACTAAGCCGAAGGTCCCGGGTTCGATTCCCGAATCCAGTTGTAATTATTCAACTATCATAATATGTTATCTATATGAAATAATCCCCTCTAAAAATCTCAAATAATAGCTTTGGCTATTTGATTCCTAAATATAATGTTGTTACTTATATTGAACATATTAAAAAGTTATTTCAAAATTCGATCATTAAATTAATAATTTTTTTCAAAAATCAACATATAATATTATACAGATACCAAACTCAAATACATCTAACAAAAATTTACAGACAGTTTAAAATTTTCAAATTTTTTATGTAGCAAATCACGCTTTATTAAATTTTATTTCTATATATAAGTTTATCAGGCTATTGATCCTCTAAAGCAGGGATGGCAAATATATGTCCCACCTGCCACTGGGTGAAATGCAGACACGATTTTAATGGCACACTGGCACGGAAAAAGTATAAATAATATGAATTTTTACCCGTGTTATAAATTTTGAAAGTCAATAATATTTCGAAAGCCATTTCATTCAATGAAATGTCACAATTAATTGGGTGAAGTATTGGTTCGTACTTAAGGCGAATGACTCTTTTCATTTGGTGTGAAAATGCAGAGCAATGGTAAAAAATATTTACCTTTAAAAATTAATATTATTTTGCAATTTTCTTTTCGGAAACGATTTGTTCAAGTACGGAAGCATGTTTATTAAGTTATACTTTAAATATACACACCTAAGATATAATGTTAACGGTGATAGAATATCTATAAAACTGACATTTTTCAATAGCAAACTGTCGGCTTTATAACAAAAAATAAGAAAATGTATCAATTAATAAACATTGATACATTATCTTAGAAGGGGCGTTGAAAATATTAACATAAGAATTTTCACTCGTTCTCGAGAAAACTGATATTTCCAAACATATTAATTTTCTGCAAGATCTGTCCGGTAGCTAGCGCCATCTATGGTTTCCGTGATCCATCTGTTCTTGTTGGCTCGGAAGGATACTTTGGTTGGTTGTGAAGCCACGCCACGGCTTTCACCCTCCCACCCACCATCCCACAGGTCTTGGATTATTATAATAATTATTATTAGCACCACGTCTTACCAACCGTTCGGGTTGTACGCACTTACGCTAATGTGTAAATGGTAGGGTGAATGTGAGATGAAATGGAGGACCTACAGTTTAACATGGAATCCAAACCACGGTGGAGGCCTTGAATTCCACACATTCACAATTTTTGATTAATACACGACTTGTCAGAGGTGAAGGAAGGGTTTGGTAATCAGACAATTATGTGCCGGGACCAAGGATTGAACCCCGAACCCCGGACCCCATCACAGAAGTCCGACACCTTATCTCTAGATCACCAGGTCACCGACAACGGGTCTTAGACTTGCTCTCGACAGGTCTAAGGGCCTTGAATGTATTTTGTGTGCTTTTGAAGTCAAGTTAAGAACTGGACATTAATAGCAAAATATAACATGTTTCAACCTAATTAGGATAATATTATGTTAATATTTAATATAATTATATACATACTAATGCATTGTTTTTTCACTGAATCTGTTATTTTCAATGATTCTACTCTATAATATTGAAATTTATATTGTCTAAGATAATCACTTTGACAATTCAATAAATTATCCTTATTAAATTGTAGGCCTATGCATTATAAAAATATTTACAATTTGATTTGAGTTATTCATTACATTTCAATATGTTCAACCAGTTGTTATTATTAAATTAGTATTAAAAAAGTGAGTAAGAAATAAAACACTACATTATCTCAAAATTAAGCTAGTGCCTAAGTAGCATACTGTTGTACAATTTTCGCTACCCCTGCTCTAAGGCTAACCACATATTTTCAAAGAAGATTGTTACAACCATTTTATATACATTTTGTATCTTGAAGAAACAAAATTCCATACACTACTCTTAATTTATATTAATAGAATAAAAACTGTGGGTTATAAGTTTATCCTTTCATCTATAGGCTCAGGAAAATAGAGAAGGATAAAGAAAAAGATGGAAATACTGTTGGAACAGTTATTTTAGTTGAAAGGTACCTAAAATCTTCAAAGATATATCATAATCTCAAGATCAAGAATGTTCACGATTAAAATACTTTCTATACTAGAAAGTAAAACATTATTTGCACCATTTTAAATGGGTACTTAAATTTAATATCGTGCTTGATATCATACATATATTTGAAAGCAGTTGTATTTAAATATCTTTTGATAGTTTGTTTGAGTAAGAAAACACCCAAACACGACCATATCTCCCCCTCCCAAACTTCCCTACTCTTTTCTACAACGCCTTTTCCAAAGAAACCCCGTCGGAAGAATGCATGCCACCGAACTTCAAGATCTGTTGGCTTTTAAACGCGGCCTCTTATCTAATTGCCTTCTCGCTGCTTCCAGCTTTTTATTATTTTTTGTAATAGTTTCTCTTTGAAAAGATGCTACATGCGTAACTAAGGTGACGTAGAAGCAATGGGTTGGTATTAAACAAGATTTTTCTAAGCCAACAAGTTTAAAAAAAGCTTATGTGAAATGTGAAGGAATTACTTTTAGCATAACTTTTCAAAGGAATAATTTTTTCAAGAATATAAAACTGAAATCAATTAATATATTTTAAAATAGATTGATTTAATATTTACTTAAACGGTGGAATATCTTAAAATGAGCACTTGTTGGATAAATAGGATGTTTATTTAGCTAAATTTAATTAAAATGTCACACACTATACATTTTTTCAACTATTATGTTTATAAAACATTAATCTAAGAAATTAAAACATTTCGATTACTATATAGTTAGTTTAATCAAATATAAATTAAGATGTATGAACACCCTAAATCTTAATTAAAAATTAAATTTTCATAATCCAGAGTGATAATGCTTTAAATTTCAAAGCACTAAGCAACGGTCTCAGAAAAGCTCTGCTTTAAGTCCTTGTTAGGGCAAATTTAGTTTTCTATTTGTAATTTTACCTTTATTTCTGAAAACTCATAAGTTTATTCAAGTTTCATTTAAATATACTCTTATTTGTATTGCTAAGTTTTTTAGAGGGTTCCTTAATAGATTTCTCCATGGAATGGAATAGAACACAACTAATCAGCAATATATCTAAAACGAGAATTACGAAATTAATTTCAAATTGAAATAATGTACAGTACATTCTTGTTAGAGGATTAGTTATTATATCAAAAAGCTTAAAATGACTTTTCCAGCTGAATCTCTGGACGAATTTTCTAAGGCTTCATACACTAAATAGAATGGATTTTAATTACGGAGATATAGGGGTTCGATCCCTGATAAAGTGAGTTAAGAGTAATTTTCTAAAATAATTTTCAAACCCCCCCTCAAAGCATATGTGAGTACATTTCCTTTAAGCTCAAACTTTCTCACCCATAGCACATTAATGCTATTGTTATATATACGTGTAATACAAAACTAGAGAGACTTGATACGAGAAATATAATATAAATCATAAAATTATTTGTGTTTATATGAATTACATTTTAATACAGGTTTTGGAACAAACTTATTACTATAGCTATCTGATTAATTCAACTAAATCCAATATATTTAAACTGTCTTATAATCAAAGATATTTCTTTTTACTTTTGTCTGAAACATAAATAAATCATTGTTCAATTTGGTAATGTGAGACCACTTATATTTCTTCCTCGAATGGGTTTGCAACTAAACATATTTTAGAACGAATTGATAGTTTACTTGTTTTGTTAGTATTTGCCATGATAATTGGCCATTCATTTGGTGACTTGTATTAAATTATGTACGAAAACATTGCACGTATTGTACGAAGATTACTTTGAAAGTATGAAATAGTTCTTAATATCTTAGTGTATCGGTTTTTAAAATATTTTTCAACTCTTCTCAATAAAATTTCAGTCTTTTCGGATTTAATTGTATAGATGGGGGACCGATGAAAATTGTAGAATTGATTGAAAATATAACCACATTTGTGTGGATGAATAATTTAAATATAATATTAAACAACCTACATTCATCACACTAGAACGGAATTTAATTCCAGATCTCTCCATTACTGGTAAACCAGTTTGGATCATCCTGACAGATCTGTTCAAGGTGAAGTAGAATCATGTCAAGATATTTTAGTTGATTGTTGTTTTAATATTGATTGCATGTTTTTAAATATACCTATGTAAAATATAGATTTAATCATGACACCGGTATATAGGTCAATAGGCCAGATATGTTATACATTAATAGCACTATATCGTTTGCTATGTTTCTTCAACACTTTAAGTTGCCCCATACCAATTTGAAGGTAAAAATAGACTTTAGATATTAACTTCTCTATTAGCGGTTAACTTTATATTTCGCAGCGTGGCCAGGAGACGAAACATAGTTCACAGTAGAACTGAATGTTTTCCAACCCTCTCTCCTACTTCAGATTATGAGGTCAAAGAGAAACTAGCAAACATTGGGACGTACAAGTCTATAAAATGTTGTGGTACATGTCATCCATTGGCTACGCTGTGATCGCTTTCAACTGTTCCCGCCCGCCCTGCTACTGGACCCGTTTAATTAACATTGCGTGTAGGCTTTAAATTTATGGTTCGTTTGTTTCCAGGAGCGCTAGCGTCGTCCTGTGGTCAATTCGTAATTGTGTAAAATACACTCTAATACTCTTCCACAGGGGGGAGGGGGGAAAAGGGCTGGGTAACACATTGGGTGAGGTGCTGTAACGTTGTTACCTACTTGGGGAGTTCTAAGCTATCCCGTGAAGTAGATTGAATATCAACTTCACTCTAAGAACTATCTCAGTTAGACGACAATGTACGAAATAGATAGATAAATTAACCATGCAAATATTATTGTTCATTTGCTTGTAATACCTCCCCTCTTCCGGCGAAGAGTAAAAATACTCTCCCTAATATATTTACCAGGATAGGATTGGTTTGCATTTCAAAATAAATGTTTCCTGTTATTAAATCAACATTTTGCCAAGAAGATTCCTTTTGGTAATTTTTATTAATGAATAAATTGTTGTAATAAAAATATGATTACAAAAGAAAAAATCAACTTAATATAAAAAATGGTGACACTATAAGACTAGTTTGACAATGATTTATTAATTTATAGTTTTGATGTCAATATTATATCTTTAAGACTCTCATATCAAAAGCTTTACTCATGGACGGTACATGGTAAATCCTTGCTTTGCTTGCTGCTATTCCATACGAAGGCGAGGTCACTACGTCACAGGTAGTCACCATCATTACGTCACAAGTAGGCGACATTGTTAAGAAAGATTATAAATATAAACACTAGTAATTCTGGTATACTCGTGATTATTTTCAATGCTTCAAGATTTAAAAAAAATTCTGGGGATACAAAATAAATATTTTTCAACTAGTATAATAAAAGTTTACAAATCCACTGGAAATGGGAAGTTTCAAGCACACGTAAAACAAAAATAGCTATAATAAGCATATATTTGAGTGTACCATATTTAAAAATTATAGATACTAATTAAAATATATTATGTATTATTGTTCCAATTCATGTCTTGAATAATTTATGAGTTTGGAATCGATTTATGACCAACTTTTTCAATTGAATATATTTATATTAGCATATGTATGATCCCTAGTTGATTATATACGTGATTTGAATTTAAAGTATCGTTTTATACACATTTAACAGTCATAACTATTATAGTGTATTCTATAAGAAAAAAAATGTTAAGCGTTTCACATGCATCAGTACTGAGATGCATTAAGAAATCACACATTGTTTGAGAAATTGTTTATTAATATTTAATATAAGTTTGCAACAAAATTATACAAAAATTATCAACAAATTTATGACAAATTAAAGGTTTTAAATTTTTAGTCTAAAATTTAAAGAAACTTCCATTACACTCTACGCTAAAATGTGTTCTTTTGAGATTAAAGCACAAATGTTATAACCCTAGAGCTAGCTTTCCTCTATCAAATAAAGACATGCCTTGATAGTGATACAACAGAACATCTTTAGATAGTATGGGATTTTTTAGTAGTGTTTTATGTAAGTGGTCACACGTTTTAAAAATAAATTCAAACATATCATTTAAACTAATTAACTTTTCAGAAAATTCCTCCACATTTTAGTGAAAACAATTTTAAAAATATCAAAGTATTTCCTTAATAATTCCGGAATTTCTAAACGTATGCAAATTATCCACGTATTCTATCGTATAGTAGACTTAAAATGTTTTTCTAAGAACTTGCCCAGTAATAGTTATTATTTAGATGTTGAATGTGAATCAAAATCAGATTTTCTATTTAATAACGTAAAGAACCAACCTTGAATCCTACAGAATAAATAATTGGCATAAGAAAAAATGTGTTAAAAAATTAAGATAAAAAGGAAAGAAGTATTTAAAATAAAAACAAAGTAATATTGGACGTATATATAACAAAAGTTATATGGTATCTTAACAACTTAAAATTAAATTCAAATATATAGCAACATAAATTAGAATAAATTTATTTAATATTTTCAAGGACAAATTATTTATCATAATTTGATAAAGTTTAACCATTAATTATAATAATAAAAAACTCTTGGAAGAATAAACAGTTGTGAAATACACAGGAATATTTAAATCGCCAAGTAAAATGTGTACAGTTGTATGGGTTGTTAAGTGTCAGACTTCTATGCTGGCAGCTGGGGTTCAATCCTCGATCCCGGCATAGATTTATCTGATTACCAAACTCTTCCTTCACCTCTGACAAGACGTGTATTATTAATCACAACTTGCGAATGTGTAGAATTCCAGGCCTCCACCGTGGTTTGGATCCCACGTTAAACTGTAGGTTCTCCATTTCATCTCAAAATCACCCTACCATTACACATTGGCGTTAGTGCGTACAACCCGAACGAGTAGTAAGACGTGGTGCTAATAATAATAATAATAATAGTAATAATAATAATAATAATAATAATAATATGGGATGTTAAGACAAGTATTTCCACGTGATAAACTTGGTCTAGAAATGCCAACTGGCGGCGCTAATATAGGTCAAAGTTGGAGCTGTGTGCACCTGGGAAGTAGGCAACTCATCAATTCTCAGCAATTAGCAAGTTAATTGTGGTGTAAATTATGACTAGTAAGAGGCGTTGAATTGCCTGAACACAATCACGCGTAAGGAATTGCCATGTGTGTCAAGGACGGAAGTGTCGTGGATGTCTGTGTTAGTTTGTGTGGCATGCTGAATGTGTTGTCTACCTCCCAGGTGCATAGAGTCCCAACTTTGACGTATTGTAGCGGAGACATTAGGCGCCCCCCTTCAAGTTTCTTACGTGTAAATACGTTTCTGAACACCCTTTACAAAATGTATAATATTATTAACGGGGTATCTGAATAACCATGCATAATTTGTATCCCTTATCTGGAATATTTTTCTCGTTCTGATTCTATTTTAAATTCACCTTCTGGTTTTGACTTGTTTTTCGTACATTAAATTATTATTATTATTATTATTAGCACCGCGTCTTACTACCCGTTCGGGTTGTACGCACTTACGCTAATGTGTAATGTTAGGGTGATTGTGAGGTGAAATGGAGGACCTACAGTTTAACGTGGAATCTGAACCACGGTGGAGGCTTGGCATTCCCCACACTCACAAGATATCTTGTCGGAGGTGAAGGAAGGGTTTGGTAACCAGATAAATATTTACGGGGACCAAGGATTGAACCCTGGCCACCAGCATAGAAGTCCAACACCTTACCCCTAGACCGCCAGGTCACCTTCGTACATTAAAACTTCATACAAAATTTGTAATAGATATAATCTATTGATATACTTATATAATTGTACAATATAATAACATTTGAAAATAAAAATACATGTTTGAGTTTAAAGTTTAATTTATAGCTATAACCAAAAGTAAACTAAATAAGAACAGTTTTATAAATAAATACGTTAGTAAATATCATTAGAATATTGAGGTGAAGATGTCAACCATAATATAACAGTATCAAAATGAATCATTTGTATTGGTCAAATAAAAATAGTAAAATTCTATATTAGCTTACAAGACGTGTAATGTAGGTTGTTCAAGGTTACATAATGATTAGCTAAATACCATATTCTCGTCACAATAAATTGTTAGGATCGTAAAATATCGGGGACTCAAGTGGGCATGGCATGAAATGCTATTGGGAGAATCTAGAACCTAAATGCAAATTGAAGTTTAACTTTAGAATGGATCATAAATAAAGAGGGTGTAATGCGGGGGAGTATATATAAATAGCTCCATATATGGATAGGATGTAATGAAGTTGACTGGATAGAACAAGATTGAGATAGTGTGTGATGAGCTATACTGGATAGAGTAAGCTTGAGATATATAGTATTTAATGAGGAGGTTTGGATAGAACTAGCTCAAGATAATCATAGATGGCATACTTTTGTAAGTGCCCCAATAATATTTAGAGTTCCTAATGCTATGAGATAAGAAAGAAAAATAACTGACAGTCTAAGGCTAATTGCTTGGAATAATCTTGTATTGTGTCTGTATGATTGCTATATATAGCGCTTCCAATGTATAGTTGGATGCGTCGCTATTGCAGAGATATGAAGAAATATAACATCTAATTTCACCATGATTGTTCCTTTCCACACCCTCCAGAACCCTCTAGAGTACCTAGAAAGCTCAAACTTTAAATATACAAAGTATATACCTCTGAAAAGTACCAAACGGTGCTAGATTAACACTTTTTTAAATGTTAAACAAAAACTTATTTAGTTTAACTCACTCTTACTTTGTACATTCTTACGTCATAGCTGAAATAAATGTACATTCTACAACCAAAGACCAAACTTCAATGTGCTAATCAGTTGAAGGAGAGGTTTAGGTAGTTAGTTTATATTATAATCAACATATTGTGCACAGGCCTTAACACTAATACATTTATAAAGAGGTTGGTTAAAAGAGATGCTAAAGTATCTAATGTTGACGATACATTTTCATTTAAGTATCTAACTAAAATGGAAGTTAAAAATTGTATTGAATTTGGATTTAATATTATTTAAATATTTAGATAATTGAATAAATCATTATATTAGTATTTGACTATCAAATTAAATTTGTCTGAGTAATACAATCCTTTTTAATTTTCCCTTGAACCTTCGGATAGAGAATTAATGTGATCTTCAACAAAGTTGAACTCAAGATTTTGATAAATGTCTACGATTCATGACTCCCTGGAACCAGAAGATTGGTTTCTCTGTATGTCTGTTTGTATGTCTGTATCTCAACATCAAGCCAAATATTTTACTGATTAGACTAAAACTAAGTATCGATAGTTCTTATGAGACTCTTGTGAGGAGTTTTTTTAATTAAATATCCAGCCCTAAAATTAAACAGCAAAATTAAATAAAATCGATTTTTTTTAATTTGCACTAATGATTTTATTTAAATTACGTACATAAGCATTGTTTAGTATTAACAACATGGCGATTCACGTTTTCCCATGAAAATAGGTTTAGGGTGCATAACATAGGTAGAATTATTCAATTTTAAACATAAATCAGCCACTATTTGAGATACAAATTAATAGTTCATCGTAAAGTTGTTATCCTATTTAAACAAATATTTTAATCTTAAATATAGTTTATGAATCCAATAGTTTCAGAGCCTTTAAAAACTTATATTTTTTGTTCAGGTTTTACCAATGATGACTTGATTGTTTAGTTTTTTGGTGATTATAGATGTCCCTTTTTTCTCAAAGTTTCTGTAAACATGTATATTATTTCTTTTATTCTCTTTAATGAAATGTAATTATCTATTTCCCATAATGTTTTTGCAATAAAGTTTATTATCTCATTTTACAAATTTCACGAGTTTTATTTAAAACTTTCTATTTTTAGATAACGGAGTTAGTAAATCAATTCATTGCACCGTACAGTTTTTTTGAACGTAATGGCTTAAATTTAAATGTTATCTAAAATATTTCTATAATAGTATTAATTTAAAAAAATTAAATACTATTTATAATAAATATGTCAAAAAAGATCAAATATATATATTTTATTACCAGTGGATAAATAATTATTTGGCAGTTATATAGTTTTATCCATTTATTAAAGTCTAGCAAAAAACTTTAAACATCATTTCAGAAAATGTTGTCCTCGACCCTTAGGATTTCTATAATCAGTGAAATGGGGTATATCTGATGCAACTTCTCTAGAAGTATTAGGTGCACCGGAGAGAGCTGCGCCCAACTAGACCGCAACTGTTACCCCGCAGTGCAAGAGAGAGCGCTAGTATATAAGCCGTCTAATGGAGTTCTGGCATTGAAATACTGCCGCACTCAACTTAATCTTTCATCCAAACAATCACCAGTACCTAGAGTTACTCTCTCAGGATGTTTGTCCTGGATCCCGGCGGGAAAGAGACAAAGCATTCTCCACAAACTGCTTTTCAGAGACTTTCTTTCAACAACCACTTATCTTCTTATATTAGAACAAATGTTTGATTTACGCTTAATTATACTCACTTAATTTTTACCTCTCAATTTCGGTGGTCTCCTTAGCTAATTCATTGTACGTGTCTTATAAGCTAAGGGTCCCGGACTTGATTCCCGGTATGGGCAAAGTTTGGGTTTACCCTTTCACGGTGATAAATTAATGTCCGAGGACTGGATGTTGGGCCTGTCCCAGTCTTGAGTTAGACTATAAGGCATAAGAAGCTATGATAGGCCGAGCAAGCCAGTAGTAGAAAATAAATGGCTTGAATAAAAAAAACTGACCCAGGCCATGTGATGAAAACAGTCATGGGTGTAAAAAAAACTCATTGATGTTCTTGTAGTCTAAAGACTAGGATGGAGGTTCATTTCTGGAATTGGGTGAGCTATTTTTCCCAGAATTTCTCAAATTTCCTCCCCTAATGTGGCAAAAAGTGATATAAAAGTGTTGTAAATCTCGTGTGCTCCAATCTCGTTGAAATTTGATATGTGGAAATATTTCTGGGTCATATAATACGAATATGAAATTAATGTGTGTACGGCACTCACACGACGGATCACGAGGTGTGCATGAGGTGGGGGGGCTCAATATTTTCAAAATTAATAGAAACAATTAACCTTATTCTCAGTGAGGTATAGAACTTAAATATTGTCAGTGGGTAAAGCGACCATTTCAAATAGCCATACAAGTCCCAAAATTAATATTTTAAAATTGAGTTTTGGGGAAAAAAAAGGGGGGGGGAAGCTTATAACAAAAAATAATGTTATTTGGGTGTGGTAGAAAATTTAAGCTGGGTAATCAAGTAGAAGAACCATTCTAATTATTATTATTATTATTATTAGCACCGCGTCTTACTACCCGTTCGGGTTATACGCACTTACGCTAATGAGTAATGGTAGGGTGATTGTGTGATGAAATGGAGGACCTACAGTTTAACGTGGAATCCGAACCACGGTGGAGGCCTGGCATTCCCCGCATTCACAAGATGTCTTGTCAGAGGTGAAGGAACCATTCTAGTTAAACATAAGTATTGAGATTTTTTTTTGTGGGGATTAGAGAACCGAGAATGGTTGAGGGGAGATTTATATTTCCAAAACAAATATAAATAACTATTCTGTGTGGTAGAAACCTTAGTGGGAAATTCTAGGGATCACTCCAAATAATCATAAAAGTCCAAAGATTTAAAATTAGGACTGATATGAGAGAGTGGGGAGAGGGGTATAGAAAGTAGGAGGAAAAACACTTTTAAATTAGGTAAAAAATTTAAATACACTGGGATTGCAGAGAGAGCACTACAACACCTAAATAAATTTAAAATATTTATTATTATTGAGTGATGATTGGTGAAATGATATCTCGTAATTTCATAAACTAAAATAACAAACTGGTTCTCAGTGTGGTAGAAGATGTCAACTCCGTTAGGTTACTCAAATGGCCATGGAGGTCTGACCACTATTAAATTTCAAAATGAAGGAATACGAAAGAGGGAGAGGAAAAAGTGCTCAATACATTTCTCAAACTTTCAGAAGTTAAAAAAATACTTTCCGGTAGAGAAGAAGATTAAAATATTTGTATGAGTGTAGTGGGAGTAATACACCAAATAAACAGAAGACTAGGCAGTTTTAAAAAGCAAACCCTGGGCCCAGGAAATTTATTTGTGTTTGACATTTATCAAACTAGTATTAATAGCCATTTATCGGTGTGGTAAGAAATATAAATTTAGCTATAAATTAATATGACCTCTCCAGAATATCATAAAAGGTATAAACTTTGGAATTTCCGAATATGAGTTCAAGAAATGGGAGGGTGGCTCAAATTTACTAAAACGATTAGTAATAATTTTTCTTGATACCATAAAAAAATTTGATACATGCAGGGAAAAAACCTAAAAATAAACGAACACAAAAATCAAAGATTATCTTAATGAGCGTATTTTAGCGTTACGATTAGATGGATAAAAATTTAATAATAAGCTTTCTATTAACGACATAGCAATTAAAATAAACAAGCTCTGAAAACGTAGCACGGTGACTTATTTTGGGCAACCATGATACTAATTAACTCAATATATTTCTGTTACACTGTTAATTATTTTATTTATTCTCTTTGGTTAAATCTGTAGCACTTTATTCCAATATTATTTTTTAATAATGTCAATTACTAACTCTGTTTCACCTATACTATCTTCCTTAGACAGGTAATTCATGTAATGCTATTCTCTGAATTCAGTTTGTGGATTAGCTAATATTTTGTTTAAAAGATTTAATATATTTTAATTTATTGAATTCCATCATTGGTTTGAGATTACCAGAACTATCTCAGGTTTTTGCAAGAATTAACGATAAAAAAAATGTTGGCAGCTATATGCAGAAAGTCCTAATTGGATATAGTTTTGATGCAGCTTTCCCCATGAGAATTGAGTAAAACCACTAGCAAGTAGATAGAAGAGAGACAAATTCTGTGTGGTGAACCATAACATCTATTTTATATTCGGAAATTTGGGCTTTGATTTGATTTTAGAAAGAAAATATAAGATTTGGGTTCGATATTATTAATCGATTAATACAGGTTTCTTCTCATTTATAATAATAATAATAATAATAATAATAATGATAATAATAGTGTCAAAGAACACAAATGTTAAAGGAGGGGGGAGGGTGTGTGTAATCTAGAATAAGTATAAATCTATTTAGCAGGGAAAGGGGTGATTTTTTTTTAAATTACCTTAAGTACACTTCTATTTTATTATCTGAACAATTTTTTCCCTTATCATTGGCAAACCAGACTAAATGAAACTGACATTTAGACCACGTGTTAGCCATATAGACCACATGCTAGCCATATAGACCACGTGCCTACTGGTACGTATATAAATTTATTAACACTCACTCATTATATTATACAGCCGTTCATTATTTTATTTGTTATTGATAATGTCTCTAGGAGGCTAAGCGGGTGGCCTACCTAAGCACTGAGACCCATTGCATTCCTCAATAGATCGTGTGTTATTGTCCGAGGGGAGCAAGTACTTGTTTTAGCTCTACCGTTTGACATTTCATCTGTCCAGTGTCCAGATGCTTTCTCCACGGTTACTGAAAAAATCATTGACCAATTTTAATGAAATTTGGCAGGAACATTTTTCAAACCTAGGCCAACTGTAGTATAAATATGGTTTGGTGATATGGGTATCATAAAATGCTAAATTAATATGCCTAAGCTGACAAACCAAAGTAGTTTTGATTTAAAGCTATGAGTAAGCAGTTGAACCTTTGTTACTACGTTAACAAACTTAAGTGAGGTTATTGTTTACAAAAACTCTAATATAAGAAGGGTATGGGTTATTTTAAAACATATTTAACGTTAAAATGGATATTCACATATCACTATAAGATTAAAATACATGCATTTTGGCATATAAAATATCTAATATGATATATTAAAATGCTAAATAAGTTCATTTTCAACGAAATTTCACTGGTAAATATCACATAAATCAAATAAAACTGTTGTATACATTTTTCTAGCCTTCTTTAAACAAATTAATATTTGTTAACAGGTTCATCAAATAAAATAAACGGATGATTATTTTAGTGGTTTTGAATCTTCGGAACTGTTATTAGTGTAATAAATATCTCAGTGTAACATAAATTTCGTTCATAGAGGTGGCGCACTTAAGAAACGAAAATTAGTCTAAGAAAGGTAGTCTGAGATTCTTGGCAAATGGAAAGAGGTGTAAGGGGGGGCCCTATCCCTGATCCAACCCCTTCTAACCCCTCTCACCAAGATGAAATTAAGAACGGAAGAGAAAGGAAGAAGACAACATACAGACTTGTCTGAAAGTTGTCTTTGTCTGGAATAGGACGTACGGAAATAATCGTCTCCGACCAAAAGTAACATCGTCATCATGTTTTCTGGTTGAGAGAAGCCAGACAGCCTGGTTTCCATAATATAAGGCGAATTTGATTTATCTACCCCAATTGGTATTTATTTTTGTAAATCCTGGGCCTCAGCTAATAAATAAGGTGATACTGTAGTTTAATTTTATCCTCCAAACCATTGGCTAGCGATAATATGGAGGTTAAGCTAACAAGAATTATCAACAAAATATTATTCCATTAGAATGTATTAATTTAGTGTTTTAACAGTACAAATGTCCGACACCTTTGCTCGGTCAGTAGCATGTCTGTCTACTAAGCTAAAGGTACCGTGTTTAAGACTTTTGGCTGCCTTATGAAGCCTATGGACACCTTTGGCTGTCTTATGAATCCTATGGACACCTATGGTTGTCTTATGAATCCTATGAACACCTATGGTTGTATTATGAAGCGTATGGGCCCCTTAGACTTGGCATAAACCCCTGAAGCTGAAAATGTATTTTTTTTAAATGCTGTCTGTATCTTTCTGGGATTAGAGCCGAAATTATTTACTGATCGGGACGAAACTTGATATCTAGTGTTTACATAAATTTTCTCAAGTTCTTTTAAAACTATATATCCAGCACTAAATTTAATGGTAGTCCTCTGAATAGTTAAAAAAGAAAAATAATCAACATTCTCAAAATCTTCTCTTACGGTTATTATTTAATTTCGTATCCTAGAATTGTTTAACATTATAATCAATAAATTAGCAACTCTTATTTTGCCATAAAATGACTTTTAGGCTACTTTATTTAAGCGTAAATTTCCTATTTTTATCAAATATCTGTAACTACTTGAGATAAATAACTTTTCATTACAAAATTTAAAGTAAAAGCCTTTATTTGAAATATAATTTGGTTAAAACCATTCGTTTCTACGAAAGTAGTAAATATTTTTGGAGTTTTGAGTAAATATATTTACATTTAGAAAAAGGGATAGGAAAGTCTAATTGGTGTCCGTCCCATACTATTTTTTTTAATGCACCTACAGTAGCCCCATGTCTTCTTTGGTGCTGACTGACAGCTCACAGCTGACAGCTAAAAGCTTTGAAAAGTTACCAGACCAAATTATGTATCCCTACACTGAACCATATGATCTGCAAAAACATGTGTTTAGCAGCTGTCACTTCTGACGGTCAAAATGTAGGTATATACCTAAATGTTGACTGTCGGAAGTCAGCTGTGAGCTTTCAGTCAGCACCAAAGAAGCCATGGGGCTACTGTAGCTACCTCTCCAGGATATTGGTAATTAAGTATTGACAAAGCTACTGTATTATTTGTTGATTGAAAAAAAAAATTTAATGAGAATATTGCTATGGATGTTTTTTGCCTGTAGCTAAAAAAAACTCTTAGTATCAGTGCTAGCCTCAAATAAATCAAAATAACAACAATATTAATAATTTGTAAATGCTAAAATGTGTCCTGGCCCTAAATCAGTTATTTTACGTCACTGCGAAATGGTATTGAATTTTATTAACTAATATTTACACTTGACTCTGCAGATAATAGTCTTGGCACATAAACACAATATTATGCTTGTAGATTTTGATTTTTACTTGTAGGAAGTTTAAAGTTAAAATTTCAAACATTTTTACTCAACACTTTATATTACCAAACAGTTTCTGACTCTTCATTCAAGTAAATTCAGGTACATTTCCTAAAAATGTTATCATATTTAACCAAATAACGAATTAAAATTGGAATATGCTGAGCGAATGGTAATATTTGGTAGAGAATAAAAGGTTTGTTTCAAAAGTTATTTATTTAAGTATGGATGACACTTTAAAAACCAAATTTCAATTTTTTTAGTTTTAACCTAAGAGGTAAATGTTGACTACTTTCAGAGCCAATGGCTGTACGATGCAGACATACCCCCGGGTTCAATTTAATCTAAAAGCTTTTTAATGACATTGTAAATAGATGATACTACGCTATAAATTACGTTTTAATATGGTGTGAACATGCTTTTACACCTTCGTCGTTAAATTAACACTGACTTTGTCTAGACCCACGATAGTAGACCGAGTAACCATTGATCGGAGAGGATAATGCCTCGGGGAGAAGCATAAATCCCTTTCTAGTTAGGAAAATATCCGCCAACAAAGTGCTGACGTCATAATAGTAACACGTTTGTGTATGAAATACATTGTCCTTTATAAGATGTACTTGCCAATAATGTCACTGACTCTAACAACGTAGTCCACAGTTCAATTTTGGTTGCTTGATTAAAGAGGGAATTTTTAGAATTAGGGATTTCTAGTCCTATTTGAAAAGTTCACCGTTATATTTTATATACCTAGCGTTGCAATGTCTTGTTTTAACTTTAAGGTTTGGTATTTGGTCTGTTTGTATGTCCGGGTTATTATTCCACGATGATTTTCAATTATGTGGATAAGTTTTAAATCCAAACTAAATTAAGCATTGACATACTTTGAACTTACACCAAACAATGTATTAAGTATGTTTTTAAATTCTGACATATATTGTGAGACTGACGTATTAAACCACGTGAACAACGATCGTTACCTATGCATATATGTGATATTTAATAAAGGATTAATTGGTTTACGTCTAACTTGTTAACCAAGAGTAAGAATCAACTTAAATATAACCAGAAATATTTAGACTCTAGTAACGACATAATAAAAAATGAGAAAGTTATAGATTTCTGTTCACAAAATTAATTCTGTATTTAAAATAATAATAATAAAAATTAGATTGAATTTATTATAATCATGGTCTTTGTATCTGAATAGATCCAAAACACATTAAAGACTTATTGGAATGTGCTAAGAATATACGTGATGTTAATTGGTTAGATTGGCAAATATCTAAAGGATTTTAATTTCATTAAGTTAACTAAAAATAATTACTTGTCTGAAATTTTCTTCAATTATTTGTGGTCTAATGAGGGAACGGGAATAATTTATAAATCGTGAGAGGTAAAGTCTGTTCACGCTAGGAATTGACTTCTGAAAGTCCTTTTCCCTTACCAGAAATCTACTATATAGTAGGATATTGGTAGGAAAAAAGACCTTTCGAAGAGTAATTCCTACCGTCAATGGAGTATAGGCTTGTTTTCAATTAGCCTCGTGGTAGAGGAATCGGAGATCCTATCTGCTGGCCTAAAGGTTCCGGGATCAATTCCAGGATGGTCTGGGGGATTTTTCTCAAGAGACGAATAATTCTTATTGTCACCAAAGTCTGGTGAAATTAGGCTTAAGTTAGGTTATGATCTTAATTGGCTCCACCCTGTCATATTCACTACCATCAACCCCTTATCTAACCAGGACATGGAAAGATCCTCCACAAAAAGGATGTTTGGTTGTACATTCGAGCGGACACGGGAAACAGTACGTTAGTACCAGCTAATATCTCAAAAACTGAACTACAGAGCATGTAGCTCAGACACGCCATTGCTATTATTATTATTTTATTATTATTATTAGTAGTAGTACTGCGTCTTACTACCCGTTCGGGTTGTACGCACTTACGCTAATGTGTAATGGTAGGGTGATTGTGAGATGAAATGAAGGACCTACTCCACATTCACAAGATGTCTTGTCAGAGGTGAAGGAAGGGTTTGGTAATCAGATAAATCTGTGCCGGGACTGAGGATGGAACCCCGGACCCCAGCACAGAAGTCTGACACCTTACCCCTAGACCGCAAGGTCACCGACGCTATTATTATTATTTGTTTCCAATATTTTCAATAATGTGATTTCTTGTAAATTTACCCTTAATCACGTAGGTATACATGTCCCTTCTCGGGCCTCTCTAAATCATAAATTATTTTTTCTCAATAATTCTTACAATATGAGCCCTATAGGCCTTTGTGTACACAGCGCTAAATCCAGATTTGTTGAATTTGACTCTTCATCACAAAAGAAAAGCAAAGCTCAGAGATTTATTTAAGAAACTCCCTTAAAACTAATTTACTCTGTAGAGGCTTTGCCTCCAATCTTTTAATTAATTTTTTCTGTTTTATTATTTGCTTATTGTTACCGCATTTTAATTACTTTCATGTTTGTTATTTATTATTTTTGTCATTTATGTCCTATTTTTTTGTAATTATTTATCAGAATATATAATTAATTAATTATTTAGCAACTATTTGTTATTTAATTGTGTTATTATACGTGCTTGTAAGGTACGTGTGTACTTTTCAGTGCTGGCCTTTCATAGGTCTCACCAATGTTGGCCAGCACTATAATAAAGGAAAGTGAATTGAAATTGTAATTATTAATACTACTATTATTATTATCATCATCAATATAACAGCTAATACTAAAAAAATTAATGAAAATTGCTAAGTAAATTTCAATGAATACAAATAAAAATATAGTTTTTAGTCAGTGATAAAATTATCGTATTTCATAGGAAATCTTTATATGGCAACTAAATAAGTTTCTAGATATATTTTTATATATTTATTTGTCAAGTCCTGTGAGTTACAGCTGTCACTTTTGGTAGATATCAACAAAACCTAAAAATACACAATAAATAGTAAAATGAGGCCAAATTTCTATGAAAGAATCTTTGAATTTTCTAGAAGCCCTTCCTTTAAAAATTTGACTATAATTTTCGATGAAAAAAGAAAGCCTTCACCGAGACTTATTTTACAGGCGTTGCCATGTGGCTACACATCAGCAACACAGCCAGAAAACGGGCAACACCGTGTTCGCGTCTATCCCTACTTCTTCCTAGCAGCACTATCATCTTCATCCCCTAGAGTACTTCCCTCCCTACCCCCCTTACTAAACCATCATCATTTCCAGCTTCCCCTAGACAGCCTCCCCTTTCCTTGCTGCAACATTATTCTACAAGCCGTTCTGAAAATACTGATTTATGAACACTAAAGTATTGTTAATGTTGCCTTTGCTTACGACAGTTTCATAATTCTCGGCATATGTTGTTTTAAGATAATGGGGCTCCGTGTTTGGAATAGTCTGTAGAGTGCTTCTGGAAAAGGCTTTTAAAACTATCTGCCTTCAATGTTATTAATATCTGTTGAAACAGTGACACACCATTAATTCTAACTTATACTTTATTAAACCATAGTTTTTATTATAAATAGGCCTAAAGGCTATATTCTATTATAAATTCATAAAATTAAACTTAGTTTAAGCAACCTTGTTTTTTTATTGCCTATAAATTATGTTAAATGCTCAAGACTACATTATAATCTTAAGCAAAATAATTTGTTTAGCTTTTATATTATTATTTCGTTATATAATTAGATTAGTAAACCATTATTTTTATTTTTAGTATATCGTAGTTACATATTTAAAAATTTAAATATGCCAGATTAAGTAAAAACAGTGTTAAAATAATTAATAAATATATGACAATAATTTTATATTACTAAACTTATTAGTTATTAAATAACAAAACATAAATTATTGTATGGGATTTTATTATCATATCAATACAGTTTGAAATTATTACATAGATTTAATTATAGTAGTTCAGTATAAGATCATAAATTTTTTGAACAATTGAATATTAAATAATATAGCATAGACAATAATTTATATTATTTAAGTAAGGGGACCTTGTGGTCAAGGGGATAGATGTCAGACTTCTGTGTTATGGGTCTGGGGCTCAAATCCTGGTTTTGGCACAGGTTTATCTGAGTAACAAACTCTTCCTTCACCTCTGACAATACGTGTTTTAATCACAACTTGTGAATTCATGGAATGCCAGGCCCCCACCATGGTTCGGATCCCATTTTAAACAATAGTTCCCCTCTGCTTTCCATCACCACTATTTTTACGTATCATTTGGGGGTGTTGAAATTCCCCTTTATGCTGTCCCCAGATCAGAAATTAATTCCTCAATACTCCAGGAGAAGAAAGGTCAGATAAGGTTGAATGGCCAGATTTAGAGCACTAGCCCCACCCCATATTGTTTAAGGATGAATTTAGAATTTTGAATATTTAGATTATATAACATACTGGGAAAGATTAATACGCTGGTATCAATAATTTGTATCAATAAATATAATGTAGTGTGTCAATCATGTAAAGTTGACACCCACACAATTAGGCTCCATAAAAATACGAAATTATACTAATTATTTTGGCAAAATCCAAAGAAGAAAACTGAATTAGAGATATTTAATAATAAGAAAATTGAATTTGAGATACTTAATAATAATATTCTTCAAAAACTACTGTTAGCTACTGGATGGACTCGGATATGATCCACGTGCTCCCAATAGAAAATACTACAATGGATTTTAATAATATAAATCTGCATAAAATACTAAACTTATAATAGTGGAATCCTAAGAAGATAATTAGAGCTGATACATTCATGAATAATATGTTTCAAGACTTACTCACCGTGACTGGATTGGATCGGATAACGCCAACATGCCTTCTAGGAAAATATACAAGTATGCCGATGATGCTGTTTCCAAACACATCCGCTCCCAACATCACCTGACTTGAAAAAGAACTCAACTAAGTTAGGCTCGCTCCCACGACCCTCGAGCGCCACAGTTGTGGTGGCGTCTTTTCGAACCTTCCCTTTACCTCACCCCTCAAGCTTCAGTCCTTCCTATCAACCACCTGTGTTTTTACGCTTTTTCTATTTATTTTTTGTTCCGTTCTAGTCAGAGAAAGGGTAAAATCTTAGTGAGTCTCAGATTCACTTCAGGGCATTTTATCACATCGTATCATCGAAGAAGGAACCTCTGATACCTTACTCTGCGAAGGAACTGGTGGCCATGGTGTATTGGGCGTGGTTCTCACCTCCGCACCGCTGAGGACAAACCTTTCCGATTGCCTAAGTATAGAGGTGATGTAAATAAGTCAATCTGACTTATTGGTCTAGTTTAAAGACTAGATAATGTTTATTAAGTCCTTCTGACTTTTTTTTTTATCAGAATTGTGTCCTTCAGACTTAGTACAAGTGAGGAAACTATTATATTTATTTCGATATCTTGTTTAAGTCAAAGTGACTAGATTTTAATTTTGCGTTGTCCCAACTCTGTTGGTATAGTCACGGTAACTCTAATGTTGCTTAAATCCCTCAGACTTGTTATATTGGTCCATCCATATGGTATAGCTTCGATATAGGAGTCTTGAGCTTAAGATGTAATAAGGACTTAGTCCATATGGTTGCTATTCTCAACCAGCACTATATTTCTCTTTTGAGTCCTTAAGACTAATTACTTGTTTTTATGGCAAAATTCAGGTTGTCTATCTTTTTTCTAGGACCTAGTTGGGTCATTGTATCCAATGTGTTGCATTATTCTTGTTGCCACGCTTCGCGTCTGGTATAAGCTTGGGTGGGTAAAGCACGAAACTCCGCTTGTTTCCATATGGGGTCCGCGCGGATAATACCTTCATTCTCTATGCCCTTTTTTGGCACCTATTGACTGAGTATTAGTATTGTATTAATTAAATTAGTGTTGTACCCCAGGGAGTGGGTCAGTAAATACATGTACTATTGAATTCTCGGGCAGTACCAATAGGGGAAGGACCGGCCATAGTACTATTGTGTGTAGACACCCGTATGTTAGCCATCTACCAATGTAATCAACTAACTTTTCTATTGCTACTCATTATACTATATCTCTTAAAGATTTTTCTTAAGTCCCAATCAAGCAAGCTAGCTTAAATTATAAATGTGTTAATAATACTTTATGTATATGATTTCCAGTTAACTTTTGTTTATAATTACCTCACAGTTTTTCTTTTAGAATCACCTAACAGTATCTTGGCGCCAGTGCAGCTGTTTTGTTATCAAACATTGCTCTTCAAGCCTACTGCATTTGATCTTGCCACCTAGAATAATTGTTCGCCCATGTCCCAACAAGACAGTATTATTTTGGAACTTCTAGCTTATATCTATTGTAATCAAACATATATTTTATTTGTCTGTTATAATTAATCTATTTTTTATTCTAATTATTTTATCTCTCTGGTTAAAATAATTCCCTTATAAACCTGTAATTTGGTGCAAATATACCGTTAGTATAGTAATAATAATAATAATAATAATAATACATCAATATAAAATATCTAAATAGGTAAAGTCACTTCTATAAGATGAATTGTGTATCTTATTAAAAAGGCCCAGGAATTTTTAAATACAGCATTTTGGTAATAATTATATCAGGTAGACGCGGAAATATATAGATATAGTAGTGTTTGATCCTTTTACTGAAAGTTTAAATTTTAAATTCAACAAAAAATCTGTCTCTGATAAATATTTTAGATTTTTCAAAACAAGACGTAACTTGACTCGCGTTCATGGCTCTGCCATTTTATTTGAATACATATTAGTCAAGTGTCTGATTTGTCTAATAGGCCATAAGAATATAACTCTAGCAACGTGATAGTGGTGTGCAAAAACACGTCTGTGGACACCCACTTTTATAAACTATTAGTTTTAGGAATTTGAGGCATCACTTCAATATTTAATATATCAGAATGATAAGTTTCAATTTTGTAATTTATTTATAAGTTAGAGAAAAAACAATTGACAGGAAACAAAGTTACACGTGGCTTTAATGCTACAGATAGAGATTTCAGGTGAGTTACCTGGTTTATAAGAACATTTATATTACCTACAATAGACCGGTCTGGAAGAGTGTTAGTGACGTGTATCTAAGATGAACGATCAGGGATCTTACCCAGGCTAGAACATTCTGGATGGACATATTTTATGCCATTCTTGGTGATATTCTAATTTCTGAGACGCTCCCAACTCGCCTTACATAAATAAATTCACATTTCTTTGCACCGTGTATTACTATACTCACGGTCTATCAACACTATTCTAAAGAGACAAGAATGAGTAAGCACGAATTAAGAGGAAATATAGTCTCATTTACATGAATAAAGGGTGGGAAACAACTTGGAGAAATCATTCATGGATTTTCAAGGCTGGGATTCAAACTTGAACCACGTTGTCAATGAAGATCATAGCAAGGTGAGCCTGTCATTTATCCTTAGTCCCTATCAATGAAGGTTTTTGTGTTATTTCTTTAAAACACTAGAATACTATTCCTTGGTGAAATTGACTACCGAGGTCTACAAGATTGTCATGTTCCCTCCCTTACACGGGGGCTAGACTGCTCCAGTACTCTAAGTTGGCCTTGAAACCTCACAATTGCTTAGAGTGTTTCTCTTGTCACGTGGTTTATTTGCGCTCTAGGAGAATATAATAATATTTAGTACTACGTCTTACTACGCGTTCGGGTTATACGCTTTAAGTATTAATTATGCTAATGGATTAGGAATTGGGAAGGTTGAGTTAGATTAAATGAACCCGCATTTGCGTGGAGGAAGAGTGGAAAACCATTTAGGAAAAACCACCCCCAGTTCACCCGACCGAGATTCGAACCTCGATCTCCCCGTCCTCAGCAGTAGAGCTCAACACGACAAGCGCGTTAGCCAACTACGCCACCGAGGCGGGTCTCCAGGAGAAGCTCAGTGGTGAAAAGTAGGAGTGTTTAGAAATAAAGAAACATTTTATTAATGTAGTGACAATGGTATCTTACAAACTAAAACCAAACAAAGTTGTATTCTTGCTTCCTACTCCACGTGAAAACAGCAGAAAAATAAAACCTTAATTAATTGAAACCTACAATGAAAACAATGGTGTAAGACTACGACATTTTGAAGTCACTGTTCTAGTGAGATCTTTCGAGAACACAGGGCAAAATCTTGTGTATCATGTGCTGAAGTTATGTAAAAAAAAAAGACAGTCGACAAAAGCATTTAAACTAGTTGAGAATAGTTTTCATTTTGTCAATACTGTATTAAAATTATGTTTTAAATATGATAAAATGTAAAGTATTAAAATTTACGAGTGTTTAGCATTCTAGGGTTAAAAAATGCATTGAAGTATAGCTTTTGTTTTTTTAATTATTATTATTAGCACCGCCTCTTACTACCCGTTCGGGTTATACGCACTTACGCTAATGTGTAAAGGTAGGGTGATTGTGAGACGAAATGAAGGACCTACAGTTTAACGTGGAATCCGAACCACGGTGGAGGCCTGGCATTCCCCACATTCACAAGATGTCTTGTCAGAGGTGAAGGAAGGGTTTG
>CABFVX010001060.1:68616-109682 GCA_902151425.1 Timema shepardi | reverse complement strand
TTTCCAACCCTCAAATTACGCGGTATTTGTAAAATAGCCCTTGGACTCTCTGTAATTAATTCTTTACACAATTCCAGACTGTTGAAAATAATAGGAATCCATTAAAAATAATTTCAATAAATGCTCATCAAAAATATCAAAATATTAAAACAGAATCATTATGGATCTCTTAAAAACGCACACACCCAAAAACAGAAACAAAATGCACAAAACATTATTTACTTTAAGTTAGTTATAATAATTATTGAACCATTTAAATATTTATTATCTTACTAATCGAAACCCAACAATAATAAGGTATTTTCTTTTTAATACATCTATTCCAACACATTAGTAACCGATAATTTTTTGGTATTGATAAATTGAGTGAAACGAATTAAATTATTATGAGATTCAAAACCTTTAGTCAAAACGTTCCATTTAAATTGCGATGTTTAAAATCGGTTGCCTAAATGTTGTAAACTTATCGCCAACTTTCATTGAGGTCTAAGCTAGAATCAAATTAGGTTTATACAAGAAAAAGAATATCGTATCAGCACAAAGTTCAGAAACAACTTCACTCTAAATATGATGGAGGATTTACCGGTGAATATCTTAAATGGTTTAGTCCCAGATAAAATGATCTCCTTATAATAAGAATTAACATTTCTGAGCTATATCAGACAGAGACAAACTCATCCCAAACGTTGTAGTCACTTTGTGAGTGGGAAGGGAAATACAGTAGCTGTTATTACTTTATTATTATTATAATTATTATTACTATTCCGTGCGTGAGGATCCGCCGGTTCAGCGCTCACGTGCCAGAAAGTTGCTGACTGGTAATAAAACAGCCACCTACCAACAAACAGTGAACAAAGTTGTTTTTTTTTAATCTCTATTCGTTACTCGTTTTTCTCCGAAAGTATCTTCCCTGGCAATTCAAACTTATTTGTCTAAATACCTCCATCTTGAATATCTTGTCTGTTCGAAATTGAAAACTAAATTTAACTCATATTCCTCCCTCCATATGTCTGTCAAAGAAAAGATCTTCCCATGACAAACAATGGTGATATTTGGCCGTCTGGCTGTCTCATTGCACCTTACTATGGGAAGTTGCTGCCAGAGCAGATAACCTGTGAGGATTCCCCCTGTGTGTCTGCCCTTGTGAACACTGCTGTTGCATCTGACCTTGGCTCTCAAGAGGGTTCAACTTGAACCCCACTCGTGACCATCAATGGAGGTCTGGAGGATACCTCCCAACCCATATCCCAGTGAATAATAGTGATATTCTATTATATTATCAAAATTTTCGGCGTCTATGAACCAAAGCGAGGGAATTATTTACAAATGTTTGTGTAAATGAATTCTCTATTATTTGTTTGGTTGAAACTTTGTTCTCTAGTGAGTTTGTTAATGATAATTAATTTCCCCCTAACTATAATGTTTATAGATCCGATAGATTATATGATGAAGCTACTATCTCAAGGGGTGGTGGTGTTCTCATTTCTGTCATTGATTCTATTTCTGGTGTGGCCAGGAGAACTGACCTAGAGAATAATATGGAATGTGTCTGGATTGAAATCCCAACATTTTATAGAAAAAAACTGTTAATTGGGAACATATATCTTGATCCCCATAACAGTCGAAGCATTTAAGAACTACTTTAAATTTCTTGAAGGTGCTTTAGCTAACTATCCCTATCGAATAATACTATTAGGTGATTTTAACAGTCCCAAAATTGATTGGAAATATCATCATGCTCTAAACATTTCGCATTTCTACATTAAATTAAAAGATACTCAACTTCTTGCTTCGACCAACAAAATAGGATTAGAACAACTTAATGAATCTGATAATGACACTAACCTCTTTTACCTTGTTTTTGCTAATTTCAACCACCTTGTAGTAACTTTTAGCTCTCAATCACTAGTAAATATTGATTCAGCACATCCACCCTTATTGATTTCACTAGATGTACCTATTGCTACTAAAATTAATGACAGCACCACCACATATATTAACTATGCACGTGATTATTACCTTAATCTTTTCAATGACCTGGCCACTGCTGATTGATCTTGGGTTTATTCTACTTCAGATGTTAATTTGGCTGTAGATAATCTTACCAATTTAGTCCAAAGGAAAATCAGAACGTATATTCCTCAAATTACCATTCTTAATTCATCCAAATATCCAGACTGGATTTTCTTCTACTCTTTAATACTATATTAGGAAAAAAAGCTTAGACAGTCAATCATCAATTAACTTGTAACCCACCTCGGTGGCGTATTTGGCTAACGCGCTGGTCGTGTTGAGCTCTACTGCTGAGGACAGGGAGATCAAGGTTCGAATCTCGGTCGGGTGAACTGGGGGTGGTTTTTCCGCAAATGGTTTTCCACTCTACCCTTCACGAAAATGCGGGTTCACTTCCTATAACTCAACCTTCCTAATTCCTAATCCATTAGAGTAATTAGTACTTAAAGCATATAGCCCGTACGGGTAGTAAGACGCTGTGCTAAATAATAATAATTAAATTGTAATCAGATGTAATGTGAGCTTGTTACAAGTTACTTTATTGGTGTTAAGAGGACTAGATATATATTTTATAACCCTTTGCTTTAAAATCAGAACTGTAAAATTTCTCGCAAAGCGTCTATTAAAATATCCACCAGAGGTATATCAGTGTATTAGGCTGATCTCACCAGAGACATAGCGGTGTCAGTAATATCAATTAGTATTTTAATAACAACTATCAATTAAATTACATATATACAATACATGTACATATATTTAAGAATACAATAAAAAAAAGTATTACTTTCTTTTAACATCCTATTTACCTAGATGAACTTAGTGAACAATTTAGAATTTAAAATATGTTAACCCTAGATTTTAACACAACTTTAAAAAAAATCTATTACATTTAAATGCGAGGGTTTTAATCCTACAGGTACTTTCAATTCACCATGAAAGGTAGAAGTCTTACCGTGACAGATAACACCATTGCCATATTCTCGTATTCCAAGCTACAACATAATTTAATAATGCAATTAGGGAATGCCAGGCCTCCACCGTGGTTCGGATTCCACGTAAAACTGTATGTCCTCCATTTCATCTCCCAATCACCCTACCATTACACATTAGCGTAAGTGCGTATAACCCGAACGGGTAGTAAGATGCGGTGCTAATAATAATAATAATAATAATAATAATAATAATAATGCCAATAAAGATTGCTACCCTTCAAAGTAAATGAAGAGATATATTTATACAATTATCATCTGCTTATATTGAATGGGAATTTATAATATCTTGGTTTAATGATAGGAGATTTCTATATGTCTGCGTCGTATCTAGGAGCGCTGATAGATGGCCTCCTTAACAATATATCCTTTTACTCTTTCATCTTTCCAAATGTGGTAGAGGGTTTCTCCAAAATAAACCTTAGTCCACTAAAATTACATCGTTAGTCATACCTTCGCCAATAGTGATACATCACACCGACTGAAGTGTTTGATGCAATTATCTCGGTTCATGGGTATCTATTTTTCATGTTCCAATAAACAACTAAATAATGAGTTTTATAATATTTTTTTGTGGGATGAAATGACTTTGATGTGTTCCACCAATGAATGAACATGGAGCACATATAAAACTTGTTTTAAAAATATATGTTAGAAAAAACCATTATAAATAAATCGATTTCCGTGATCTAATTCCAATGCTACAAAATGAAGATAAAATAGGTGAGTCTGATATTTTGTAATCGCAGTAATACATGAATAATATTTATTAATCTGGTGAATTTATAATTTTATTTCAAGACAAAACACCTAATGGTTAAATTTTTATGTACATTGTTCATTCTTAATCAAAAATTAGTACATATAACTGTTAATTTTTAAACTCATTTGTCAATGATAACCCTAAATGAAGATTAAAATGTGGGACTTTATTGATGAACTAATGTAGGCGTTTATGTTTGGGTGTGTGAAGCTTAAAAATATTAAAGTCGAAGTAAAAGGGAAAATTTCATATTTTCATAAGACATGCTTTGGTAGCTGCACTGTATATAAGATGCTATTCTCGTATTACACTAGACTGCTGATGACTGGGAGATCGAGGTTTGAATCTCGGTTGGGTGTAGTTATGGTGTTTTTTACAAAAAGGTTTGTCCCACTTCAGCGGTGGACAGGAGATATAAACACCATTAAATAAACTTCATACAAACATGTGTTTCATCTGACATTTTTTCCAAGCTATGTTTGTATTTAAGTAACGCTGAGTTGCTGTAAATTATAGGAAGTTCTACAAAATGACCAACCTTTGGCCTGAATACCGGCATTGAAAAGTGATGTGTTTTAGAAAGAGTGTGGCATTCTACGACACGGCGACTGCATGATTACATTGAACGTAAAAAAAAATAATCAGGAGGACATATAATAAAACATATTTTCACTATATTAGTTCAAAATATTTTCAACTCTTATATCTAAAAAATACATAAATAATGAGAAGAGTAGATATTTAGGTTTTGTGGTAGAGTTACATTCATGTGGGTCTGTATGCTGAGACCCGCCTCGGTGGCGTAGTTGGCTAACGCGCTTGTCATGTTTAGCTCGACTGCTGAGGACGGGGAGATCGAGGTTCCAATCTCGATCGGGTGAACTGGGGGTGGTTTTTCCTAAATGGTTTTCCACTCTCCCACCACGCAAATGCGGGCTCACTTCCTCTAATTCAACCTTCCCAATTCCTAATCCATTAGCGTAATTAGTACTTATAGCGTATAACCCGAACGGGTAGTAAGACGCGGTGCTAATAATATATATTATAGGCTGAGACCTCTCATGTTTTTGGTTTTCTTTCGTGCAAGAAAACCAGTATTAACTTACACATGTGCTGCTAAACATTGCACATATTGGGTGTCCAAATTAATCATTATTTAAGATATTCATCCATATCTGAAGAAAAGTACCAATTTTGTACACCAGCCACAAAAAAAAATGTTTACCAATTATGAAAAATCCCCAAATATTGTGATTCCTCGACGTTTATAATAAATAATATTAGGTCGAATTGCGTGATGGTTCATCATAAAGTCCATGGACCGTTTACATTCTTATATAGGGCCACATGTGGCCTGCGAACCACAGATTTGTAATAACTGTTTATGTCAATCTTGTAATATAGCAGACTGACTGAATGATTGGTTTTAAAATTAGTGCAGTGTGTACTAGGTATGGTTTAACAATTTAAGTTTTTCCATTCTCCCTTCCTGCAAAGTCAGGTACACTTTCTCTCAGTTCAACATTTCTCCTCCCTATCTTATCAGTGTGGTTATTATATTATATACGAGCGGGCAAAAAGACTATATGACTTAAATTATTATTATTATTATTATTATTAGCACCACGTCTTACTGCCCGTTCGGGCTATACGCACTTACGCTAATGTGTAATGGTAGGGTGATTGTGAGATGAAATGGAGGACCTACAGTTTAACGTGGAATCCGAACCACGGTGGAGGCCTGGCATTCCCCACATTCACAAGAGGTCTTGTCAGAGGTGAAGGAAGGGTTTGGTAATCAGATAAATCTTTGCCTAGACCGAGGATTGAACCCCAGCCGCCAGCACAGAAGTCTGACACCTTACCCCCTAGACCACCAGGTCACCTCGTTATGACTTAAAAAACATGTTTCTTTTCTAGATATGTAAACGCACATATTTAGTTAATGACGGGAGAATTTGTTGTTTGTTTAACAAGTATACAATCATCCATTCATCAAACAAACTATGCGAGTAAAACCTATAACACAAATATTGTGTTTGGTTGTTTGTGCTATGTCATCACACTATACAGCTAAACGGTGCTCACTAGCACACACATCAACTAATTGCTCAAACAGGGGGTCAGTAAAATGTACCAACAAATTAGTCCTCATTCACTTGAACACAAAGTCGATCTTGGACAATGGTGAGAACTTGGGGCCATTTTGATTCCTAATAATTATAATTTATAACAAATTTGTAGAGGATTTTATCTCGGATACTAATTTGAAAATATTCTAGATTGCACAGAATACGCTAATTTTAAACTCGCTCAATTGGACATTAAATTTTATTCCTTTCAATTCTATTTTAAATTTATGTTTATTTTTTACTGTTGAATCTTGCTAGCCATTCAGGTTATCTCTACAGTAATTACAATAATGGCTCAGGGATTAGTATGTTTTAATTGAGATAAAGTGCACCCACATTTGTATGGAAGGAAAGTGTAGAGCCATTTAGGAAAAAAAATAGCCTCACTGCACCCGACCGTGATCGAACCCTGTTCTGCTCGTCTTTGGTAGTTTAGTCTAACCCAATAGTAGCGCGTTAGACCACGCGGCCACTGAAGCGGGTATTAAATTAACTCTTTAAGAACGATATTTTTTTTTAAATTCCAAAAGTTATTTAATATCAAAGAATATAATGAAATATAAAAAAAAAGTTTTTGGTTTGTGACTATTAATAAACAATGATTTAAAGTTTTTGAAAGTATCTTATAAAGTCCTAAACAGTAATTTGTTTGTAAACATTAAAGAAAACAGATTTCAACATATATTAATTACAAACAACAAGCAATGAATCAAAATTAAAACTAGACAGCCCACTTTGATGTTTTAAGGCGTAACTTTTACAATAGATTGGACTGCAAATAATAGGGGAGATCAGGGTTGGAATCCCAGCCGGGTGTAATAAGTGTATTTTTTTACTTAGTGGTTTCCTATTTTTCTTCTCCTAAAACACTGGAAGTTTTCTCTGATATCCACCCTAACTTATCCCAAGTCGATCAATGTAAATATGTAGATAGTAAAGATATGTTTCAGAAAAACAAAAAAATAATATTTCTAATTTTGTTGGTGACACGTCTTAGCACCTGTTCACATTATACGCTTGAGATTGTTGCTAACTACCATTCATAAACGAGTGATCGAAAGTCCTGGACTTGGGTTGAATTTGAATGCCTCAGTGATATAGCATTGTAATGTTGAGCAAAAAGTCCCGGAATCAATTCCCATTGATATACATTATTTTTAACGTGTATATATTGTACGTATAAATCATATATATATGTTTAGTTTTAAAATGTTTAACAGTGTTTCTGTGTTTTAAGCTAATATTATTATGCCTAAAGTAGCCCCATGGCTTCTTTTGTGCTGACTGAAAGCTCACAGCTCACTTCTGACAGTCAAAATTTAGGTATATACCTAAATTTTGACTGTCAGAAGTGACAGCTGCTAAACACATGTTTTTGCAGATCATATGGTTCGGTGTAGGGATACATTATTTTGTCTGGTAACTTTTTAAAGCTGTCAGTCAGCACCAAATAAGTCATGGGGCTACTGTACAAACAATTAGTCATAATCAATTCATCATGTAGCACTGACGTGGCAAATTTACTGTCCATGGGCATTTTAATGGGTCAACAAGTGGCCCGAATCCTCTGTAGAATCTTGGTGCGTACAATTATAGTACATAACATTTTTATTATGCTTATTATGACATTTGATTGCCTTTAATATGAATTTAAGTCAACTTGTATTCTCAGTATAAGTGGCCAGTGCCACATTTTGTAAAAATTTTATTAGAACTTCTAGGATTATATCCTAGAGATGGATTCTTTTGACAAAGCAAATTAACGACCAAAATTTATAAATGTTCTAAAAAGACATGTGATTAAATATGTTTTTTGTAAACTACTTATTATTTGGGGTTAATACAACTATAACCAGTAAGGTTGGTACACCGAATTTTTACTATTTACTTACCAAATATTGATCCCCAAATATGGCTAAATTTTCACAACACATCTGTGGGATGTTTTAAAACACAGGAATGTGTGGACGGTTGTTTTCTGTTGTGAACGAGAACATAAACCCTTGAGAGTTCACGGTTTATGGACAATTATTTGTAATCATTTATCAAAGAGACGGTAACACAAGGTTTAAAGCCTAACATTAACATTATTATTAGCATTATTATTATTAGCATCGCATCGGGTTATACGCACTTACGCTAATGTGTTATGGTAGGGTGATTGTGAGATGAAACGGAGGACCTACAGTTTAAGGTGGAATCCGAACCACGGGGGAGGCCTGGCATTCCTCCACATTCACAAGATGTCTTGTCAGAGGTGAAGGAAGGGTTTGGTAATCAGATAAATCTGTGCCTGGACCGAGGATTGAACCCAGGCCGCAGCACAGAGGTCTGACACCTTACCCCTAGATCGCCAGGTCACCCTAACATTAACACTCCGGCTTAAAAAAAAGTTTACAATTTCTAGATAATGATGGAAAGCCAGCCTTAAAATTTGTATATACCTAAT
This sequence comes from Timema shepardi, assembly GCA_902151425.1. Taxonomy (NCBI): domain Eukaryota; kingdom Metazoa; phylum Arthropoda; class Insecta; order Phasmatodea; family Timematidae; genus Timema; species Timema shepardi. The sequence goes on along the minus strand of CABFVX010001060.1, from coordinate 101,336 downwards.
TTGCTTTTTGTAACAATAATAACTAAACCATCTGACACCTTGGATCAGTCGATAGCGTGTCTTCCTACTGATCTAAAAGTCCCGGGTTTGGTTCCCGGTATGGTCTAAATATTTATCATTGATGAAATAGGGGTGTATACTTTCACATTGATACATTAATGGCCGGGGACTGGATGTTGTGCCTATCCTAATATTAAGTTATATTATAGGGCGTGTGAAACTAAGCCAGGCCCCGCAAGCCGATAGTTGAAAATACATGGCTTGAATAAATCAAGTGAATGCCAGGTCTCCACCGTGGTTCGGATTCCACGTTAAACTGTAGGTCCTCCATTTAATCTCACAATCACACTACCATTACACATTAGCGTAAGTGCGTATAACCCGAACGGGTAGTAAGACGCGGTGCTAATTATAATAATAATAAANTATTATTAGCACCACGTCTTACTACCCGTTCGGGTTATACGCACTTACGCTAATGTGTAATGGTAGGGTGATTGTGAGATGAAATGGAGGACCTACAGTTTAACGTGGAATCCGAACCACGGTGGAGGCCTGGCATTCCCCACAGTCATGGATGTAAAGTAAGGAAAATAATCAAACAAATGATAAGAAAATATTTTACTGAAGATAGTGATAATTTTTAGTAATTTGAAATGCGGCATCCTCAGTGTCTCCTATTTTCATCGTTACCCTTATTATAAAACGAATTTGATACGACTGCCAGAGAGTATGGATATAATTTATTATATAACATCATACACAAAAATAATAATTATATTATTTAAGGTACAGTAAATCACATAGCCTTACCAAAATAAGATATGAAAGTTAACTTAAGCGAAGGCAAAACAAACTATTACAAATATTCAAATCCAGAACCAGTGTTAATAAAATTTTACCTACCTCGGTGGCGTAGTTGGTTAACGCGCTTGTCGTGTTGAGCTCGACTGCTGAGGACGGGGAGATCAAGGTTCGAATCTCGGTCGGGTGTACTGGGGGTTGTTTTTTCCTAAATGGTTTTCCATTCTCCCTCCACGCAAATGCGGGTTCACTTCATCTAATTCAACCTTCCCAAATCTTAATCCATTAGAGTAATTAGTACTTAAAGCGTATAACCCGAATGGGTAGTAATACACGGTGCTAAATATTATTATTAATAAAATGTTATTTGAAAAAATTCTGCTAGGTAAAAAAAAATTGCACCACCTATAGTCAAATAGGGCTCACCACTATTTAGCATTCTTCCCTAACTTTTTAATCAGCAAGATTGGCTCAGAGAGGCAAGGGGACATTTCATTTAGGTTCACAAGACTGAAAATAGTTGATTAACATATATTAGTATTTTCAACTGTTGTTTAAAGACATTTTATTCGCAGCCTAAGTAGTTTTCCTAAGAGATAATTATTTAACAAACCTGCTTCCATGACCACGTGGTCTAACGCAATACTCTCATGTTGGACTAGACTACCGAAGATGGGGAGATCATGGTTCGTTCCCGGTCGGGTGCACTGAGGTTTGTTTTTCCTAAATGGTTTTCCACTCACGCTCAACGCAAACGTGGATGCATTTCCAATGAATTGAGCATTCATAGTCTCTAACTCATTAATGGAGTTGGTACATAGGCGTATAGCCCAAACGGGTAGTAAGATGTGGTGCTGAAAAATATTTTAATGTTAAAAATAAACTACAAAATATTAGCAAATAAATTATATTGACAAACATATTTATATATAACTTTTATCAAATACTTCATCCTTAAGCTACAGCTATTGATTATATTTTTGAGTGTATGTGAGTAAAATGACATTATGTACCCATTAATAAAAATATGAGTAGATACAAAGTACCCATGGAGAACCACTTACCTCTTACCCCAAAGCCCACTACCATTCCTAATTAATTAAATGGACAGAATGAGCTAACTCTCTAAATCCTTTATATTTCTGAAGGAGTACTTCACCAACATTTACATGTTTGAAGAGAGAGATATCTATACAAAACAGCAAAATAAAAATGAAATTAAAATATATACAAAGTTATTCCCTGTCCTTTTAAGAAAATGTTTTTTAGTCAAAGAGTTCAAAAGCTATAAAACTGTGAATTATATCTAGACTGTCTTCTTCCTATCTCTTCCATAAACTGATACACAATACTTAGAATAAACGGCGACCTGGTGGTCTAGGGGTAAGGTGTCGGATTTCTGTGCTAGGGTCCGGGGTTTAATCCTCGGTCCCGGCACAGATTCATCCGATTGCCAAAACCTTCCTTCACCTTTGACCAGACGTGTATTAACCACAACTTGTGAATGTGTAGAATTCCAGGCCTCCACCGTGGTTCGGATTCCGCGTTAAACTTTAGGTTCTCCATTTCATCTCACAATCAACCTACCAGTACAAATTAGCGTAAGTGCATATAACCCGAACGGGTAGTAAGACGTGGTGCAATAATAATAATATTAATAATAATAATAATAGGATAAACACTGTTTCTCTCTTTACCAACGCACACTTTGTTCCAATTCTGTCAACACGACTTACTAACCTTCTGAGCTGGAGGGAGGGTGGGAAGCTATATGGGAAAAATAACCTTAGTAGACCCGGTCGGGATTTGAATTCTGAACCTTGGTATCACCAGGAATCCACTCTGTTTCAGGTATGACCCCTTATACCCTGAGACCACACCTACGCGTTTGGGCCAATAAAATATAAACACACTCCTACTATTTTTATTCTTTCTTTTAGAATCTCATCTTTCTGTCTGTTCGGGCTATACGCTAATGAACTAATTATGCTAATGGTTTTAGGAATTAGGAAGGTTGTATAAGAATTGTAGCCTCATTTGGGTGAAGGCAGAGTAGAAAAAACATTTTGGAAAAACCAGGCCCAGTAAGAACCGACTGGGACTCTAACCTTGATCTCCCCGTCATCGGTAGTCTAGTTTACTACAAGAGTTGAGCGTTAGACTATTGAGGCCACCAAGGCAGACCCTACTCTTATTGGTAGGGAGCTATTTGTATAGTTGAATTTAACTACCACTAGTAGTCATGGAGTCTAAGGCATCACACTCACACTGCATTGCATGTATCTAATTGGAAGTTGTAGACTCTACTATCTGCCGGGTACGCCTGAAGTGGGTGACCTGGTGGTCTAGGGGTAAGGTGTCAGACTTATATGCTGGCGGCCGGGGTTCAATCCTCGGTCCCGGCACAGATTTATCTGATTACCAAACCCTTCCTTCCCCTCTGACAAGACATCTTGTGAATGTGGGGAATGCCAGGCCTCCACCGTGGTTCAGATTCCCCGTTAAACTGTAGGTCCTTCATTTCATCTCACAATCACCCTACCATTACACATTAGCGTAAGTACGTATAGCCCGAACGGGTAGTAAGACGCGGTTCTAATAATAATAATAATAATAATAATACGCCTGAAGTGATTCTACACATGCACATTGTGACCCAGGAGTACCAATATAGCGGCCGTTAACACATGTTAACAAATATAACTGAGGCTATGTTGATGTGTGAGCTGAAGGGTGAAATGAAGTGTATACTGAATATTTGGATTATTAGCACATTTAATCCAGAAGCCATTACAGCTATAGTATTGATGGTTAAGTCGTTATTGAGTCAACTTCATCCCCAGAAACTCTAAGTTGTATGGTGTTAAAAGGTTTCCATTGTAATGTCATATAGACTATTTATTTATCTAAACATAATCCCTCTACCCTTCATTTGTTTACTGGTTCATAGAAGTCAAGATTAGCTTAAGACCCCATTTCATGGCAAGATTAACTCAAAGTTGAAGGCTATGAAGAAAAAAATATCATCTCGGGATAGGGGGGGGGGAGCCTAAATTCTTTAAACTGCCAGTAAAGAGATAACAGATGTTTAGGTGGGGGTCCTCGAGTGTCAATCTTTCGCTAACTCACCCCCTTTGTCCGAGTAAGATGAGGAAGGTAGCCAGCCAGGAATTTATGAGTCACTATCACCCCCAAGTAAAAGAATAAAAGACAGATATAGCTTAATCTCAAGTGCAGATAAGCTTCTTGAGTTGCATCTTCTAATGTTCAAACCAATCTGGATGCTATTAGTTTAAATGCTAGATTTATCTTTTTTTTTAGGTATATAACACATTTAACAAAAATATACTCTAATTATATATTTTTTACTTTATGCTTTTAGCTATCTAACACATTTTACAATAATTGCTAATATATGAAAATACATTTAATTATTAATACCCACTTTATTGGCCACGTGGTTAAAAGCGTCACACTCGCAATAGATTAGATTGCCAATGCGATGAAGTCAGGCCTCAATTCCGGTCATGTGTACTGAGCATGGATTATCCCATTTGATCTTCCACTTTCCCAATCGAACATTAGAGTAATTTAGTAGGTCTACATAGGGGAATAACCCATAGGGTTAGTAGATGCTGTGCTAAAAAAAAATACTTTTAATAAAATGGTAGATTCGATCAATAGTTTTATTAATACATTAACTAGTGTAGTCTTTTACCTAAAGAGTTGGCTCAGTTACAGAGAGATCACCCACCTCGGTGGCGTAGTTGGCTAACGCGCTAGTCGTGTTGAGCTGCTCGACTGCTGAGGACGGGGAGATCGAGGCTCGAATCTCGGTCGGGTGAACTGGGAGTGGTTTTTCCTAAATGGTTTTCCACTCTACCTCCACGCAAATGCGGGTTCACTTCCTCTAATTCAACCTTCCCAATTCCCAATCTATTAGCGTAATTAGTACTTAAAGCGTATAACCCGAACGGGTAGTAAGACGCGGTGCTAAATAATAATAATAATAAATAATAATAATACAGAGAGATCAACTGGTGGGATCAACCTGACTCAGGAAACGGGACATTCTTTTAGTACAGTCCATCAGGGATATACATTGAACATATATGTTGAAGGCTCGATGTTTTCCTCATAGATGATTTTCAACCATCAATGTCTTGTAGCGATGTCCTAGACCGTGATATGTTTATATGTTTGTTTTAAAAATAGTAATTTGTTACTATTATTTTTTAATACAAATTTTTGAATTTATAAATGAGTTTCATATTTATTTATTACAAACAAACTTCAGTTAGAATTTTAATTGGTTTGAAAAATACTACCGATGTATTTGGTTCATTAACATCGATGTTTTCAGACGATGTTCTTTTTTCATCTTGGTTACTTTATTAATAGGGATATACATTTTTTACCTCAATTTTCATCCAAATTATAGTACTAAATGAGTTCACTAGAATGTCATTCTACTTTTTTTTTGTTTTTATAAGAGATTCAACCCCGTTCATGTAAATAAGCATCTTAGAACACGTGTCAGTCTCCATTAGTCTGTATTTCTGGTGCTGGGGAGATTGGGGTTCGAATATCAGTAGGGTATATGAGGGTGTTTTTTCCTAATTGGTTTCCCACTCTTCTTACCTGCAAATGCGGGAAATAGCCCATAAGAATTCTACCTTACTCTTCCCTAATCCTAAACTGTAGTAATATGCAGTGAATTTTTACTTTATTTAAAATAAAAACAGTATTGTGATCAAATGATCATGAGAATTTCCTGTTTTGAGATTATACTTAATCTATGTTTTATGTGATTACAAGTTCTAAAAAGTGGATTATTCAATTCTGACTGTCTGTCTGCCTGTCTGTCCTAAGGGGTAGAGCTGAGATGATTTGATGGATGATATTAAATTTCTGTCTTTGTCTTTAGCCTCCAAATAAAGGATGGCTTACAGATCACTAATTTTTAAAAATTTGAAATATTTTAAAAATGGGATCTAATGATTGTGTTTAAAAAGGATATTGGGATTTCTTGAAACGACTAATAACACTGCAATATTTTTAAATGGCACACATGATCTGGTTTAAATCTGAGAATCATAGTTGATTTGTGCGTGATAAGTAATTCAATCTGCTTGTGGATTTTAAAACAAATATTCCTATTTTAGTACACTTTCTAACAACCTTGCATGTTCAGGATTGTTTTCAGACCATTGGCGTGTAAAATGGATTTTCACAATTTATCAAGGCTACCAAAGAGTTTAGCCTGACTTCTGTCACAAGTACCGCCTGTGAATGAGCTTTTATAAACTTATTCAGGACAATAATAAACTACAATTATCTAGGACCACCTGGTGCAGTAGGAAAATGATACTTGCAATTAGTTACAGAGACCACTCCATATGAACAGAAAATACTGAAAATTAGTTCCAAAATTTAGGCGTATAAGATTTCACAATCAATTTAAAAAAACTGCTTGGTGTAATAGAAAATCAAAATATGGCTGGTAGTTACAGGGACTAATATGTATCTATTGAAGGCCTTTATTTCATTTAAGATATATTTTCTTTACTTGAATGCTCTTTTTACCAATTTTGTTTAGTAGTTATTTTTATTGCATCACTATGCTTCTATTATGATCACTTTAATACAAAGATTTTTTTATAAAAGTAAATCTTTATTTTGACATAATGATTTAGTCAATCTGCCTATTTTTTTACGTTTAGTCACACGATTTAAACTAATAAAGAATTAATATTTAAATAATATAAACTTTTGGATAGTTTTACCTTTGGTTAACTTTATATTATAATTAAAAACTAAGCTTCTTACAGAATTCCCGTGCATATAACCAGCATACAAGTTAGTTCTAATAACAGATACACGGCACACTAAGATTCTTACAAAAGTAGAATCTATAACATGGTTAAATATTGTGTGCTGACTACTAAATTGGTAGGTTTGTACAAGCAAACTATAAACGACGATTTGAATTAATTGCTCCTTTTCTATACCTGGGCTCAAGTGTCATTAGGGGTTTACTAGCTATTAGATTTTAAGTATGGTTATTTTATTATTTTTATCACCGCGTCTTACTAGTCTACCTGTTCAGGTTGTACGCATAGATGATAACAACTCCAACAAGGTAGGGATGAGAAAGGAAGAATATTTTAAATGCTCTACCCACATTCACGTTGAAGGAGAATGGGAGATAATTTAGGAAAATCCACCCTTAATAGGCACGAGTGCGATTCGAACCCCTATTTATCCGTTAGCAGCAGGCCAATCTAAAACTATAGTGACGCCTTAGACCATTCGGCCACTGAAGTGGGTATCGATATTTTTTTATACATACTTAGCACCCATACTTTATACAAGTGAATGGATATACAGTTTCACGTAAGCTTTGATTTGTAAAATATAGGCCTATAATAAACAATAATTATTATCTGACTTATTAAAAAGTACATGATTTGTTAATGAATTAAATAGCCTGTGGTTTGAGTTTGTTTTGTTTAATGATGAGTGGTGTGAGATAGTTTTTTGTGTCTCAGCCGGAGCTAGGTAACAGATGGGAGTGGCCTAACTAACTATTGGCTCCACCCCTTTATAGTTCAGTGTTCCGTCCAGAGATAGCTCTAGCTACAAGTGGCGAGATTTTAGCGTTGCAGCCTCTAAGTAGATTACAATTTAGTCAATAATTGATCTTTGGATTATAAATATTTTTATAGTAAATTGGTCTTAAAGAATTTAAAAGTAAATACTCCTTTTATAAAAAGTCAAAAGGATGCGTTTTTACAATTTTAGGCTGTGTAAAATATAGTTCATTTTAGCATATTTTCACAAATGATAAAAAAATATATTAAATAAAAAAACAAAAAAGTTAGAAGCAGGTCTTTCTTTTACATCCTTCCTTTACAAAATAAAACAAGTCCCTTGTTATTGCGATGTATTTACGAGGGCGTATAGGTTACGTAAGCTTGTCATGCAAACCAGCAAATACATCGCTCTGAAATGGGCTCTTAAACATCGTTGTTGCAAATGACACAAAAAATTCCCTGCCATCTTAATCGAAAGATCGATTGTACCTATCTAAAAATAAATGTTATTGTTGACAAATTATTTAAACACTTAATAAAAATCTAGCATGAATGAGTAAGAAGAGTATATTGGAGAGCTGCATGTAGGTTGAGTTCATTCATACTCAAGAGTGGGTTAATACTATAAAACAATCAAGTTTTTGTTCAATGAACATTCTTTTGTCCCCTTTAGAATGGCCACTAATTTCTACTGAAAAGAGTAAAGATGCTTCTAAATTGTTAGCAGGGGGTAGGCAGCCTTTTAGGGCCCAGATCGTATTTTATATTTATTAAAAGGTCGCTGGATTTACCATCGTTTCTCTACTCTGATTTTAAATGGTTTTCTATACATATTTTATGTATTCCTTAAATTCAGTAAATCCTTTAATACTCATGTACTTGCCTTCATATAAAATATATAAAGTAAATAAAATGAACACTCCGTTTATCTTGAAATTGTTAATCATACCTTGATATTATGGCCCTATCTTATGAGCTGCACCATAGTATAGTAATGTAAGGTGATCTTGTCTATTCATGACAATGTAGTTTCCTAACGGAATCGACTAAAATTGCTGCGAGCTCGACCGGTCAGAAAATTTTGACGAATATTCAAGATATATGTATATCACTATGTGAAAAAAAATTAAACTCGAAGTATGTAATGGAGAATTATGGGATTTTTTTTTCCTAGTTAATGTTTCGATATCCAAACTGTAAAAATACTTTTCTGAGCCTGTGTTCCTTAGAATCACAACTTAAGAATGTCTGGTTTAGGGGTTTGTGTGAATGCTACGTAAGTGACGGGCCTGAACTGGCAGTGTGGAATCTGCTAATCGCATCAAGACTGAGAGTGAAGGGCCAATGTTTGTTGGGAGTAGGGGGTTAGTTCAACCCTTCCTCCCTCTTACTAACACCAGACCCTTTCAGGGGCTAATGAAGTGGATGGATCGAGGATTGAGTGTTCTTCACATTCCTCGCAAGAGCACAATGTTAAAGACGCTCCATGGCGTTAAATGAAGATTAACTGGAGAGAGTTAAGACAAACCCTGACCCTATTTGTTGAAATACGACTCTGGGATCGAGGAAATTACACTGATCGGACAATGAAACAGAACACAAAGACATTGCGTTCGATGGAAAACTTGTATAACGCGGTCATAAATATACCTCTACAATTGTACAGAGATGATTCTCTAGATCGGTGACATCCGAACTATATATAGCGCAAAAATATCGTGAGCCTCCTAGCTCTATTGGTAACTATCCGTGAGATAGAAATTCAAAGATTAACCGAAGATTTTCCTCTAATAATAAATGATCACAAAAAAATTAATTTTTCAGAAGAAATAAGTAATATTGTAAAATTATTTCTAAATGTTAAAGATTTTTCATCAAACATGGGCATCCTCCAGGAAGATTTACTATGAAGTGTTCATAAAATAAATAAGAAACAGAATACATTCAAGTGATTAAAAATACATAGCTAATTAAATATATATATATATATAGGTTTTAGCTTCACTAGAAATATTCAGCTACCAATTGAAAAATATCACATGCGTGTTAGAATCAAACTCAAGAACTTTGAATGTAAGTGCTCAGGTAGATTCTCCTGCTCAAATTTTATGTCTCAAAATAAATTGTATCTCTCAAACGACATATATATACAACTTTATGAAGCCAACAAAGATATTTTAAAGTTTATTTTATAAAATAAAATCATAGTTTATTAACCAGTTCTTTAATATTAATATTATAAATTTTGGGTTTTGAGGAAGTCTAGCACATTTACGTGAGTTGTGAACGCGTACATCATTTAAAAAACTACGTCACTCTCATGTTAGACTGGCCTACTTATAACGGGAAGAACGGGTTTCGAATCCCAGTTGAGTCTACTGAAAGAGTTTTTTTTTAATGGTTTCACAATTTAGGTAGTAAGACTCGGTGATAAAAAAAAAAAGAAGAAGAATAAATACCACTTTCTCCCAATCTAGCGAACAAGACAAGACAGGGCTGACTTCTTTGCTCCTTTGTCCACCAGTTCAGGTAACAAAAGAATTAAAATAAAACATCAAACTATTTGAGAAATCAATTTTTTAGCGTTATTTTAAATATAGCCTCTAAGTTTTCTAGCTAGAGACTCATTACCAAAATAAATATTTGCTAATATCTGAACTTATTTCCCTTTCTCTGACGTTAAATACTTTCCTCTCCTCCCTTAAACCCCTTAGTTCGCACACTAAGGGTGGTACACACAGACCTGAGCTTAGGGGCCAATTAGTTGGACGATACTTAGCGTCAACAAACCCTTAATTATGGCCTCCCAAATCAGGCTCTGTCTACAGATGAAATAGAGACTGTAGCACTTGGACGTGTGTTCTAAGATCTCTGGGTTAATGTGGGGAGAACATTATGTAGAGTGCTGTACATTTCGCCTTGTAACACCAGAAGATTGTTTTGCGTGTAGCCTACATATTGTAACTGCATTTATAGTTTTACACAACTATAGGGAACTTTGCTTACATTGATTAAACAGCTCGTAATAGATATTTCCAACTGAATTAAACAATCGGAACATTTTTTGGAATGAAGACAACTGGTTGTAATATATATTTTACCTTATTAAAAAAAATTACCAAACCCTTCCTTCACCTCTGACAAGACATCTTGTGAATGTGGGGAATGCCAGGCCTCCAGCGTGATTCGGATTCCACGTTAAACTGTAGGTCCTCTATTTCATCTCGCATATCACCCTACCATTACACATTAGCGTAAGTGCGTATAACCCGAACGGGTAGTAAGACGCGTTGCTAATAATAATAATAATAATATTTTAAAAATCCATGGCATCTGGCCGCAGGCTGGTAATGACGAACCACCCCTATCATTTGGTGAAGATAGTGCCAAATTCTGTGGGCAGAGGGTGTCATGAGGTCATCACAATGAACCCTTCGTCCGTTAATCTCAGTTTTATAGAACTGAGCTGTTACTTTTTCATTAAAACAACTTCTCATTGGTCCTCGCGTGGTGGTGTTGACACCATTATAGAACTATTGCTTCTGAGAAATATGGAAGCGCCGGGGCTTAAACCCAGGACTTAAGTCAGTAGTTATGACCACTAGAACAAAGAAGTGGTCAACTTTACCTTACTTTAATACCAAATGGATCTGCGAATGACGAGAACAATTTAACAAATTGGATCCTTTTTGCAGGAAGAGAACCACGTTAAATATATTTCGGTCCACACTAAATATCATCATCTATCTTCAGTTATACGTCTTTGAACCTTAAATCGGAACTATATTAGTCAAATGGAATAGGTAAAAAAACATTAAAATATATTGAGAGGGGTTGTTACTTAAAATTGTTACGTTGCTAATATTAAATTACTATTGAAATAGTAATCTAGTAAATTCACTTAAATATATTTTAAGATCTCCAAAATTAACTAATATAACTAATCATAAACCAACTTTATTTAAAAAGTATTAAAATGTTAATTACATTCGTCTGAGTATATATATAATATATATATATATATATATATATATATAAGTCTTTCCCTAATGATTCTCTTATTCAATATCGAAAACTTTGAATCAATGTTAAACAGCCATACTGTGCATTTTAACAAATTCATTTATCAAAACTATACTAATACCATTTTGATTGAAACTATATATTTTTTTAATATATAATTAATGTAGCAAATGTATTAATTCATACTTAAGTCATCAGCTTGTAATTAAAGAGAATAGCTACATGTTTAATATGTTTAAATCTAAAAGCAATAAACAAGGTCACTGACCAAAAGCAGTGAAGGGCTTGATTTAAATTAAAGAATTAAGAGATAAATCAGACAGAATACTTAAGTAAAAATTGTTTTTAAGTATTTATATATCTTCCCATCCTTCCCTATATATACAAAAACAAATATATCTTAGATGTTTAATAGTTTATATCAATAACTGAAAAAACGATAATATTTGCTAGTGGACTAGTGAGAATCAGAAACAATTATGAATTTAATTAAATCTTTAAAAACACGCAAATGCATTTATTTCTCCCGTAAGTTACACCTTTCTCACACCGTACCTCGTTAGTGAAATTAAATGTTAACCAATAAACCCTTGCAAAACTTTCACACATTTAAGCTCCCCCCCACCCCCCCGCCAAAAAATAAAGATATAGTATTTTGTTGGGTTGTTGCTTGGTCAAGTGTATACACAAAATAGCAAAGAGAGTTTATTTTTGGGAATTGATACAAAATTTTGTTAGATTATGCTTTTTGCTTGAATTTTAAACAAACAATGTTTTTTTAACCTAAACTGAGTATGCTACAGTAGCCCCATGGCTTCTTTGGTGCTGACTGACAGCTCACAGCTGACTTCTGACAGTCAACATTTAGGTATGTACCTAAATTTTGGACTGTCAGAAGTGACAGCTGCAAATCACATATTTCAGAAGATCATATGGACCGGTGTAGGGATACATAATTTTTTCTAGTAACTTTTCAAAGCTGTCAGTCAGCACCAAAGAAGTCATGGGGCTACTGTGTGTCAAAAGTCTGTAAAAAAAATCGTATCCGTTGATCTCTTATTCATCGCTCTATGCTTTGTATTAGTTGAGAGAAAAAAATGTTGACAACAGAAATAAATATAAGATAGAACGAATGGGTAGCAAGCTTAGTTGCAAAAACAAATTTTAAAAATAAACTACTCATAAAAAGGTCGAGGAAAAATGTCCCTTGTATAATTAGAGTCAGATGATATATAATTAATAGTGAGTTATTGTTTTGAACTAAGATCTTTGTCTTATATTCAACAACCATTTTCCAACTTTCAGACGTATGAAGATGGTAGAACCACCACTCTCCCAAGATGTCTCCCACTTGAGGTGTGTAAAAACAAAATAAGAGTGACTTCTTTAAAGTTATAACGTTGGTAATGCTGGTACATTCCTCTTGGGGAGGCTGGCACTAGAAGAGCAGCTGTGTGACGTCATGAAATATCGTCTGATCTCTCGGGAGAAGGTTGGTTCGCCTTATTCCATTATCTTGTGTCATTTGCTCTTGACGTTTTAATGGCTAGCAAGATTATAACATCAAAAAAGTACTACGTCTCAGGTTCACCAACACGGGTCTGTTGGGGATAAGATGCTTGGTACTATACCTCCCCTCCCAGGAGAGTAAAAACTTTTAAATTGCAAAGTTACTCAAATATGTAGGGCCATGAATGAGCAAACATGAAAAACTATCAGAACCACGAGATAACTAGTCGTCATACACCGGTGAAAAGTGGATTAGGTCGAATTTATTGCGTATACAAATCACGGGGTTTGTAGTAAAGCCAAGCGTCCATTATTATTTTATTTTTTTTGCAATCTTTGTAGAAATATTAAGCTCAATACTTTTTGTTTAGAGAAACCGATCACATTTTTATGTTTGGAAACCAAATGTGACCAATAGACTGATTGTAGTTACGAATTGCTACCCACTATCCAAGGAACCTTGTACCATGTGTGACCTCCAACCTTACCTAGCTTAACCTAACCTAACCTACTTTATATGCCATACATAGCTACACATGTTTAATGTCTTTGTGTTCAAATAATGTAAGTAATAAATTTTATGTATTTTTAATAAATAAACCACTGTTTATAACAAATATCTGGTCTGGGTCTTCTCCCATACAAAAATTAATCTTGTTAGATTATGGAAATCCAAACACTAAATTTTTTAGAAAGATGTGTGGATTTTTTTACGAAAACGTTTGCTTACATAGGCTACCATGGAAACCAAGTAACAAATTTATACAAGCATAAGATCTCGTCTCAAAAATCTCATTTCACCGAGAAAATAAAAGTTTCAAAACATGTATTAATAATGGTATAATGGTATAATGGTACAATCAAACTATACCGACCAAGCAGCCGCCGCTTTTTGACGAAAATAGTGCCAATATTTGCATATACAGGATGTCAAATGTAAATCACAATGATCCCACCAACTGTTACGCTCTATTTTCTAGCTTTGCCGTTACTTCTTTATTCAATCAGCTCCTCGTTTTCCTCAAGAGGATGAGTTATCGCCGTACCAGGCTCGTTGCTTCACATAAAATCTAGAAGTTTTGGAATTTGAGCCTGGAACTTCTGGATCAGCATCCAGGAAGTCTGACCACTAGGCCACAGAAATGGTTAAGAATGATTAAAATATAAGTAAAATAAAATAATATCGTTTTACAAAAACATAATGTGAAAATAAGAGTATCACTTTTCAGCAAATGACATAGTCTACAATCCACGCTAAAAAATAAATGACCCTGTTACATATTGAAACTTAAAAATAAAAAGGAACATTACGGTTCACTGCTCTATGTCAGCAGATGATGTTTAATTTTATTGTTTTGTCACCACTAACCATGCTCTGCCCTTTCTCTATCTGTTTAGTAGGTTTCTAGATCTCAACCAAAGGTCCTAGCCCTTCTTTTTATCTGGTGTGAATTAGTCATGTGCCACTAGTTCTCAGACTTCAATATTTACCATTATTTTATTTTATTTAAATAACTATTGATTTTATATTATATTGTTTCTAGTAAAATCCTTTGAATCCTTAATTATCCTACCACCTTGCAACGATTATAAGTCTTGTATCTCAAGAAATTGCAGATATATATGCAAATTGGAGATATCCACTTATGTAAAGGCCTCTCTAAGTAAGTTTCTTGAGTAAACGAGATATCCCTTTTGCCCGGTATGACAAATTGTATCTAGACACGAATTTTAATCAAGATCGTTTAAGACAATTTGAAGAAAATGGTATTTTTCTCTTTTCCTCTATAACTAAACTACCCTTAGTAACCATTTTGTTTCAGGGGTTGGGGGGGGGGGGCGNAAAACGTTAGACTTCATCAAAATTTTGAGCATGATCACAGTTATTTCTCTTTCCTAATAGTCACGAGAAAATTAAAATATCGATCATAGATAAATAGAATTTAGTTGGACACCTTAGCACAGTCGGTAGCGTACCAACCCACTGAGACAATGGTCGTGGGTTCAATTCCTAGAATGGCTGAAAAAATGTATTGATGGAAATATGGGTCTACCCTTTCGCAGTGATAAACTAACGGCAAGGGATTGGGTGTTGTGCCTCCTAGTGTCAAGTTATATTATAAGTGATATGAAGCTATGGCAGGCCTAGCAGGCAGGCAGTGGAAAATATACGCCTTGAATAGAAATGTTACACAGACCACAGGCTGGAAACTGTGATGGGTGTAAAATTAATTAATATAATACAAATACTACATGGTGGCCCACACTTTATATACGTTTCAAAACAAAAACTTATAATTCAACTACATTCAGTAATACGCCTAAAAATAAATACTAATACCTATAAACTACAATTTATATATATTTTCCCTCCATAAATTAATTATACATTCATTCTTGTCCATAATGTAAAATCACGTCCTAGGCATCGCATTTGAATAAAACTGTTAAATTCATTTTAGACAAATTTAAAGTTTTCAAAATTCTTACTAGGAAAAATTTCAGGTGATTTTTACTCCTAAAATAAGTATGTAATATTTAAATCACACTCTATAAATCTATTTTTTTTAAATTCTTAAGCCATCATCAAAATATTTTAAATTTTATAAATTCATTCATTTGTAAAATGTCCTTAATTTAAGAGTTAAAATTGTTGCCAATTTCTTCTTAGGGGATGATCAAAATCTTGAAATAAAGTTTGAAAAGAATCTATCAAATCACATTGGCTGTAGTCCCAGGTACTGGTAGAACTGTGAGACTCACGTTTTGCTTTGGTCAGGGTTACATAAAACGTTAGATTAGATGTAAAACGTTTGATTCCTCAAATCCCTCGAATTCAATAAAAATAATTATAATATTTATCGCTGCGTCTTACTACCCGTTCGGGCTATACGCTTAAGTAGAGGTAGTGGTGCAATTGTGGAAACATGCTGGTAATGTGGAAACGCTGTCTACTGTGTTTGGTAGGTGGTGAAACCTTCCGGTTAGACTTGGAACTAATTTTCTAGTTCATTTACAATGAGCAGTAGCGCTGACGGCCTGTTGTTGATCTAAAGTGAGTGATGTGGTAACATTATATTATGATCTCGTTTTCCAACGTTTGTAATGTAAGATTCAACAGTTAATTTTAAATATTTCTACTCCATATTTGTAAAAAATTATATTTATATTGGAGTGACTGTTTGTTTCAGTTATCATTTATGTTTTAAAATCAATATTAGACCTTAAACCTTTTTGTCTAGGAACGGTTCGGATCCAATATGGCGATGCTGGCCACTTGGAAACATACACTCGATGGTAATGTGGAAACGTTTTCTACATTACATACCATAATAAATGGTTTCTGTAATCACCATTTGTATGTTTTTCAGATGCCATGAAAGGTTATTGGGGCTAAACCGAGGTTATATTGAAGAGGTGGAAGAGTGAAGATATGATAAAGGTGACGACTTCATTGATAGAGAAAAAAATGGGCCTAAGAAAGACAGTAAAACTATACAATGTTCCACAGACAACATTGCAAAGATTTTTTCATAATGGGATACATCCCGAACAATGCGTCATGTTATCAGAAGGGTGAAAGCCTTTTATACACGTAGACTTGGAACAACAATTAGTTGAATACTCGGAGGAAATGGAAAATCTATTCTATGGCTTGACTAGGAAAGACGTAAAACAAATGGTTTATCAGTTATCAGTACGGAATAATATTGAACATCCTTTTGGGACTAATGAAGCTGCTGGTAAGGCATGATTTTATCTTTTTATTAGAAGACATAAAAACCAACTTACGATCCACAAACCAACAGGCACCTCTTATTCAAGAGCAAATGGTTTCAAAGCGGAGTCTGTGAATAACTTTTTTGACATACTGCGGGCAGAATATGACAAGCATGCTTACCCTGCAGACCGTGTATTTAATGTATATGAAACTGGTCTCACAGTTGTACAAAGCAAAATACCACATGTGATGGGATTAAAAGGAAAATGAGAAGTAGGTTCCATCACATCTGCAGAAAGAGTCTCTCTGATAACAGTCATATCTTGTATGAGTGCAGGGGGAACATTACTTTTTCCCTTGATGATTTTTCCCAGAAAAAACAAGACTGATATTTTGATGAAAGGAGCTCCACTGGGTTCCATCGGTAGATGCCATCCATCCGGATGGATTCAGATGAACTTGTTCAATGAATGGTTTCAGAATTTTCATCATAAGTCTAACCCTACCAAAGAGTCTCTTGTTTTGCTCTTATTGGATGGGCACAGTACCCATACAGGAGCAGGGAGATTATTGACCTTGCTTGTACAAATCATGTTAGTATCATAAGCATACCTTCACACACATTCCACAAGTTGCAGCCATTGGATAAGACATTCATGGGGGCTCTGAATACCTATTAGAGTGAGTATGCTTTCCAATGGTTACGCCATAACGATCGCCCACCAGGTCCATATGACATCGCTGAACTTTTTGGAAAAGCTTATCTACAGTGCCAAACCGGTTCGATTGCTGTTAAAGGGTTTGAGATAACCAACATCTTTCCATACAATTGTAATATTTTTGGAGATGTCGACTTGATAGCCTCAACTGCAGTATTGTCCAATACCAACAATTCTCTGGCAGTTACAAACCCCATCATACCTGCCTCAACTAGAAGTGAGATTGTTGGAGCAAAGAATCCTATCATGACTACGGGAAATGGAAGTAAGGCTACAGTTATGTAATCTGATAAGGCTACATTTCCTCCTCGAAAAAATATAGATCCACTTCGACATTACACTATGCCTAACGATCTTCATCAGTCAAATAAAGTCGATCTACGAGAAGCTTGTTGCTCCAAGTCCTCTCAGATTCAAGTAAGTACTACGTGTGTGTCTCCCAAAGACATATTACCAGTCCCTCAGCTGAAAGAGAAGTTGGCCGAGGCCAACTACTGCCACTTTAATTACGGCTTCGCCATACAGATCCTTGTTAGAAGAGTCTTTCTACAAACCAAAAGTCAGAATCGCAAAGACACCAAGACGTAAATCAAACACAAAAAACAAGACAAAGAAATTTAACAGAAGACTAAAGCTTGAAGAGACTGATGAAGAATCAATTAATGCAGAAGTCACAACAGGTGAATCTGAACTGGAACTTCCAGTGGGTGAACTGCCTCCTGCCGAAGAGGATGCGGTTTGCATATTTTGAGAAAATGCATTTTCAAATGACTCAAGTGGAAAACTTTGGGTACAATGTAAACAGTTCGAAATGTGTCCACATAGTGAGTGTGCGCGATGCGAGAATGATCATTATGTGTGTGACTTTGGCAAATAGATCTAAATAAACACTTTTTAAAACAAAAACTGCTTAAACATCTCAAATTTTAACATTTTATTTAATAAAAACTAATGTAGATTTAGATTGTATGGCAAGTAATTAAGGCCTTAAGATTTTTTTTAATGTAAATTATTAAGGAGCTAAACTGTTTGACTAATCTACATAATATAATGTAAAAAAATGGGTTGCACAAAAAGTTTAATTTTGACATAAAAACTATTTTTTATATAATCTTACCTCTCAAACTTTTTTTTTACCATATGATTGTAGGTTTCCACATTACCAGCACTGTTTTTATTTTGCAAAATGTGCACTGTTTGGGTGGGTTTTTTTCTCACCAAAAATATTGTGTATATAATTCAGTACATTTATTATCCAATAACATTTCAAATAACGTGTGTGAAAATATTTAGAATAAAATAGCCAATACAAAAATATTTATATAGAAAAAAACAAACTGGGTTTCCACATTTGCACCAGTACCTTTAATAATAACACTAATGGGTTGGGAGTTGGGAGGGTTGAATATAGAGGAAGAAAACCGGAATTTGCGTAGAGAGAGAGAGAGAGAGACAGTGGAAAACTATTTAGGAAAACCACCCTCAGTTCACCCGAGCGAGACAGGAACCTCAACCTACCCGTCCTCGGTAGTCTAGCTCAACACGAAACTAGTGCGTTACCTAACTACGCCACCAAGGAGGGGTCTAATAACAATCTAATGCTATTAGTAAAATAAACTACATAGACTTATGTAACTGGGAGGATAAAAAAAATTACAACAAAGGAAATAAGTGTATTAATATTTTAGTTTACTAAAAAAGGGTATCTTTGTTCTTTAAGACGTAATATATATGACCAAAAAGATATAATTTTTAGTGACACCAAGCCATAAATATCATTACTAAACTAATTTTTAAATCGTTTCATTTAAACAAAAAGTGTACATTCTTTTAAGATTTAAGGATTCAAATTTAGATTTTAGACTCGAAAGAAAGTTTAAGATTTGGATTATATACTTGTAATTGAGAAATATAGGACTTTTCCAACCCCTAGTTAGGATCCATCATAATATAGATCTAGGTAATGTTCACAATTGTACTTTTGTTTCCCTCTACATTGCGTGTAAAAATCACGTGTTTGGAATTTATTTCAATTAATGTTATCATCTAACAAAGTGTGCGATGGTCCATTATGCGTGCTATCCAGGGTCTGTACTATTTTTAAACCAGTCTACAATCACCTCAAGAATGTGTTTAAGTAGCGTCGCCGAGCCACAAAATGGCCCCTGCTGCGGCAGAGAGCTAGGGAAACAATTAGCCTCATAACATCATGAAACTAGGATGGGGAGGGGGGGGTATTATAGGGGGCCCAGTCGCGCGTGCCTAACTTGTACGAGGGTGGTAAGGGGGGTTGGGGAGACGGCTGGAAGAAAGGGGAGGACACGCCGACAAATGAACGCCAATATCCGCCACCATCCTCCGTGATGTCAGTAGCAAATTGAAACTGTAGCGTTCAGCGGGAAGAAAGAGTCTGGACACGTCTCGCTATACCAGGCCCCGTTGTTTTATCCAGGCTGCCGGATATAATTCCTTGCTACGTCTACACTTTCCTTCCTTAGATTTATATAGAGGGTATCTTTTGTTTTGTTTTATTATTTGGTTTTTGAAGGTCTTCGCAGCTCGTGTTTGAATTTGAAATTATTATTTATGGGCTTGAACATTGTTTAAGAGTTTCCCTCTGATGTGTCAACTCTCGTGGCGTAAAAAGGTGGTCTTGAAGGTTCCAACTGGTCACATACTACAAATATGACGATTCTTACTTATGGTCAATTAACAAAAATAAATGTTTTACACAACTTTAACTAGTTTATAATGATAAGTTTTAATTAGTGATTCAATTAATTCAAACCATTTCTGTTCACGAGTTATAAAGAGTCATACTTGCTATTTTAAATTTGTACGTACCATTCCTAAGGGTAAAATCATTAATGTGTAGGCCTGGATATAATATAACTAAACATGCAATAGGTGTATACAATATTTATAATAATTTGTAATGCATAAGCAGTTTGAAATTAATTGTAAAACTATATTTTTTTTTAAATTATGTCGCCACCCCTTCTCATGTAGGTTGAGATCTGTAAGGATAGTCTGCGGAAGGGGTTAGGTCACTGGCAAGGTTGCAATGTGGGTTCGAAATAACACGTTAGGTTTACGAATTTTGGTTTAGTAGAAGTACTAAGATATAATACAAAATGCTAAGTTAAATGAAGTATAAAAGGAATATAAGAGATTAGACGCTCACGCACGTGGATAAACTGGCTTAACCGTAAAGACTTAGAATGTTGAAATAACTGACATGGCTCGCGACCCACTACAGAACTCGATCTCGGTACCCTGGTCTTGGATCTAGTCTGCTATGGTCCGGCGTCAGGAAGCATACCTGCCCCAACAAAATAGAACATCTTTATATCCATATCTGCGTATAACCCGAACGGATAGTAAGACGCGGTGCTAATAATAATAATAATATATATCCATATCTTACCTCCTTACCCCACAACTAGAGCAACTTTGTTATGAGTAGTCAGCATTCCTCTCTAATATTTCTAATTCATTACGTCATATTAGCTAAGCCAGTGCTTTCAGTAACGTACGTCCAAGAAAGATATGTGAATTGAAACAAACATCCCACCATTGCTCAGGGCTTTGACGATTTTATTATATAAATACAGTTTTAATACCCCTATAATTTGGGTTTTATCTCATTGTGTAGTACATATTAATGTAATTATTTAAAATTAATTTGTTTTTTAACCTGACTTTATTAATTGGTTTTATTAATATGTAGCTATCAAGTTATAGCGCGATTGGTAAAATGGTTTTGGCTTTATTCCAAGATACAGACAGACAAAGAGATGGCATTGCAAAAAACACTTTTTTGATTTCAGTGTGTCATGAAACGTCAACATTTATTAAAATCTTGAATTCGATTATTTGTTACGATCACAATACTTCTCTTTCCAAGGGATCGTGAGAAATCAGAATCGTACTAAGCCGATATGACTTGATATTATTTACCAATATGTGCTTTCATTAGTACTGAGCATATATGACGATATACTGACAAGTACGGGTATGTTCTTAAATAATAGCTCGTATTTATTGGAATACATTCATCTATTAAGCCAAATAAATATCATTATTAATCTTTATGAATATGATGTCATATTTAGCATTTTTTATATAACCTGTATAGCCCAAACGGGTAGTAGGACGTGGTGCTATATACATTAAAAATTTTGGTCCAATTTTATCACTTATGAAAAATATATACTTCAAATTAAAATGCTGTAGTAACAAAAATAACATGACATTCTTAACATGATGTAGAGTAATTTAGCATTTTTTTTAGATATTCACAGAAATGTTTGATAACCTGAACTGGTTCTGAGACAACGGCTCGGAAGACATTTGATGTTATCTGCGACTATCCTAGATGAAATACATGCATTTATTAACTCAGATTGTTCGTAGGACGTTTGGAACAGTTGTCAAAATACCTGTTTATCAGACTTAGTATGTTTGTTTTCTTCTGACTCCCGTTTCTATATCCAGTATCTGTTCAATAAACTAATAGTTACTTTAGGTTAGATTAGGTTTACGAAAATGAAAGAAACTTTACTCATATCTGGATTAAATTATGTTTCGTTAGGTTATTATTATTATTATTATTAGTAGTAGTAGTAGTAGTAGTAGTAGTAGTACCGCGTCTTACTAACCGTTCGGGTTATACGCACTTACGCTAATGTGTAATGGTAGGGTGATTGTGAGATGAAATGAAGGACCTACAGTTTAACGTGGAATCCGAACCACGGTGGAGGCCTGGCATTCCCCACATTCACAAGATGTCTTGTCAGAGGTGAAGGAGGGGTTTGGTAATCAGATAAAGCTGTGCCGGGACCGGGGATTGAACCCCGGCCGCCAGCACAGAAGTCTGACACCTAACCCCTAGACCGCCAGGTCACCGTTAGGCTATTAATTATTAATAGGTGTTTTATCTCACAACAGGTCCATTACTTTTGCCAGTGAACTAATACTGCCAATGCATCCTGTCCTCTGCCTCCTCCTTCAGCTCCCAAAACCTGTTTCTTTCCTTCAAGTCATTCAATATTTGAATTCTCCTCCTTAACTTCCTCTTTCCCTCAACCCTTCCTTCTATGGCGTCGCGCAGATGATAGTTCCTCCTAAGGATGTGTCTGATCCAGTTTGCTTTGTACGTCATAAGAGTCACATCAAAAATGGTTCTCTTCTCACCAACTTTTATTAGGTCACCTTATCTGTCCGCCTGATTAGGTTAGTTCTGTAAAAATGAAAGGAACACACCAGATATCTGGGTCAGCTTAGGTTAGATTAGAGTAAATTATGTTAAGGTTTTTGAACCTTTTCATTTGGCGTGGAAATGCAGAGCCACGGGAACAAACAGTTATCTTCAAATTTTTTTATTGTTTTGCAATTTTCTTTTCGGAAACGGTTTGTTCAAGAATATAAACATGTTTATTAGGTTATACTTTTTATATTCACACTTCTTCTGTAATTTTAACAATGATCAAATATTGATAAAGTCGACATTTTTCGATGGAAAACTGCCGATTTCTTAACAAAAAAATAAGAAAACACAACAATTAATAAACCATTAACTTAAAAGAGGTGTTGAAAATATTAACATAAAAATTTCACTCGTTCTTGAGAAAACTGATATTTCCAAACGTATGATTTTTCCGTAAGACCTGTTCGGTAGCTAGCACCATCTACTGTTTCCGTGATCCATCTGTTCTTGTTGGCGCGGAAGGATACTTTGGCCAATTGTTAAGCTACGTCACGCCTTTCACCATCCCACAAAATAAGTTGGAGATTTTCACTTGACAGGGCCAAGGACCTTAAGCTAGGTATACATAAATTACAGGGATAGTTGTGTTTCTTCTTAATCTATACGTCAAATCTCATACTGGATGTGTTGGTATAGGCTGGTCACTTTTATGGAGGAATGTGTCATAAGTCCTACGGCTTATGCGTGATTTGGTCACGTACTGAAAGCGCACAAGCCAAATTTCTGTACCGGCTTTTTAATATATCAGAAGAGTACAAGGCAGGTGCATCAAAAGCATAACATTGTTTAAGTATCGGAGCCCTATATGGCAACACCGCTTGTTGATATTGTAATAACATAACCTAACTTAGCCTAACCTAACCTAACACCAAATATTGAAAAGCTATTACTGTTTTGGGACTATATTTCTGAGAATTACACAACGTGTTTGCTCATTTCCGTCGCCACTGTGGGAACAAGATGTTTGTGCTGTTGCTCCATCCTTCATTTGTTGTTTTACTACATTTAGTTTTTGATAAAAGTTTTAGGTGCACTTTTGATATAAGAATTCTTCCTCTTGTGCGCTTTCGGTCCTTTTCAGTGTGATTTTTTTTTAAAATAAACTTAAGGCCCTTGGCCCTGTCAAGTGCAAGTCTAAAATCTATTTTGTTTGATGGTCAGCGGGAGATTTAAACGCGTGACGTGGCTTGAGAACCAACTAAAGTATCCTTCCACACCCAACCAGAAGAGATGTATCACGGAAACCGTAGATGACGCTAGTGACCTGACAGGTCTTACGCAAAACTCATACATTTGGAAATATCAGTTTTCTCGAGAATGAGTGAAATGTAAAGAGTGATATTTTCAACACATCTTCTAAGTTAATGTATCAATGTTTATTAGTTGTTACATTTTATTATTTTGTTCTATGCAGCCGGCAGTTTTATATTGAAAAATGTCAAAATAATTTATATTTGATCACTGTTAAAATTATAGAGGAGGTGTGTATATAAAAAGTATTACTTAATCAACATGCTTCTATTCTTAAACAAACCGTTTCCGAAAAGAAAATTGCAAAACAATAAAAATTCTTGAAGAGAATTGTTTGTTCCCACGGATCTGCATTTCCACGCCAAATAAAAAGGCCAATAGCCTTAATCACCTCTCCCCTTCCCTTAAGCTTGGCCCTAAGTGAAAAAAAAGCTAAAATCAACCTCAAAGTTTGATGACAAGTGACAGTCTGACGACCCCAAGCACGACCTGATACCGGCCGTTCCACTTAATCACATGATATTAGAGGGGAGGAGGGAAGGAGGGATGAAACTGTGTGATGGTGGGCAGAGAGGGGTGAGAGGGACTAGCTTGCGTGATGAGACTGACGACCTGTCGTACCTCTTTCCCCTCTACTGGTCATGGACAAGATGTACCGGGATCTTCTAATCGCGACATCGCGACGTTAGAGGGGTTGTAAACCGTTAGGGGTAGAAGCAAGAAGAGGGAAGAGAAGGGAACTCCAAGACGTTGCCACGTAATTATAGACCTAAAAAAATGAAGGACGAATCAAGTGGAGAAAAGAAAAATGAGTAATAAATTATGGTAATACGAGACGGAGAAACAAGGATTTTACAAGAGACAAGCGAGACACTGAAAACTACCCTCGCAACAACCCTTGACCCATAACCTTTTTTTTATTTCATGTAGTCCTGCATTAAGCGTTTTGTTCAGAAAGTTAAAGTTTTAAAATATGTTGCCATTTTTCTTAAGAATTGTTTTATATGAGTAATATTTTCATTTTATGACATGTAAATAGAAATATTTTATCATTTAAATATGATAATTATAAATGATTATAGGTACGCAAAGTTTAAAATATTTAAGTCAAATTTAAAATCTTCTTCGTTTCTACTCCAAAACCCTCAATAGTATTAAAAAAACATATACACTTTGAAGTAAGAATATAATTTCAATAAATCATTATGAACAGACATGAAATAGTTCAATAATTATGATGTATTTCCAAATATATTTTTGAACCAATACTAAAATATGCGACCACAAATAAGTGATTGTATGACATTGATAAAGTAAGCAGTGATAAATTCAGACCTCTGTGACACATGAATTTATCTAAAATGTCAGCATAGAATAAAATAGCGTACTTTTTTATTTTCTCCAAGCCTCTTTATTTATCTAGATGCACTTAAAGAGGTTGCATTTGATGACACTGAGAGGTGACCTGGTTGTCTAGGGGTAAGGTGTCAGACTTCTGTTCTGGCGGCCGGGGTTCAATCCTCACTCCCGGCACAGATTTATCTGATTACCAAACCCTTCCTTCACCTCTGACAAGACATCTTGTGAATGTGAGGCATGCCAGGTCTCCCCCGTGGTTCGGATTCAACGTTAAACTGTAGGTCCTCCATTTCATCTCACAATCACCCTACCATTACACATTAGCGTAAGTGCGTATATTCCGAACGGGTAGTAAGACGCAGCGCTAATAATAATAATAATAATGATAACACTGAGACGTTTTCAAACGTTTATAGATCCCGCCTAATTTAGAAATGGTTTGATATACTTTAGTATAGTCTTAGTAAAAACGATTAAGAAAATATCTCCAACTTCAACTTCCCCTTGGTTTCGCATTTAAAAATTGACCTTCTCACAACCCTATGGAATATAATAATACTATTATTATTTAAAATATAAATCCTCAGCTAAATTAATAAACCAAGGTCAATATTGAAAGGTGTCTTTTTTTTCAATAGATTTTTTCAATATAAATATCAGGTGAGCAGGAATCGATGTAAGAATATTTTAAGGTTTTCACAGTAATACCGGAATTTATTTAGCATCGCGTCTTACCATCCGGTCAGGTTATACGCTTAAGTATTTTAATGGACTATGAATTTGGAAGTTTGAATTTAGAGGAAGTGAACCCACATTTGCGTGGAGGTAGAGTGGAAACCTATTAAGGGAAAACTTCCCCAATTAACCTGACCGAGATTCAAACATCAATCTTCCCACCCTCAGTAGTCTAACTCAACACGAAACTAAGGTTTTAGCTGACTACGCCACCGAGGCGGGTAGTGTCACAAGTAGATTGAGGTAAAGGTCACGCAGATTCTTATTGAGAGAATAAATATAAATAGTCGCAATTGTTAAAACAGATTTGAATGTATTTATACACCAAGTAATTTTAACAGCAACTGTTACTTAACAAATGAATGTTAACAAGGGAAAAGAGGGTAAATTTAACAATACACACACATTTCCAAGACAACTTTTATATCTCAAACCCTTAAAGAACACCAGCAAATAACTTTGTAATAAATTTAAATATGGAAGAGACCTCTGTTATCTATAATATAAAGTACATACGAAAGGTCTCATGATTGTCTAAAAGATGGAAGCACTATCTCAATTTGAGATAAAGTTGCACTTTTCCTAACTTTCTCCAGTATCCTTCAAAACCGTATCAAACCATCCATGATGTGAGTCCACAAGTGAACTATACTAACCGAGCGACCACCGCCGTTAGCGAAGATAGTGCCAACATCTGCGGATATAGGGTGTCATGTGACCAATATACTAGTAACGAGACCTTCAGCCATTAATATCAGTTTTATAAGCTGGAGCTGATGATTCTTTATTCAAATATCTTCTCCCTTATCCCTACGAGGCTGAGTTTAACCGTATTTCAGACTTACTGCTTCACAAATAAATTGTTGAAAGTGCCGGAGATCAAACCCAGGATTTCTGGATATGTAGACAGGAACTCTGCCCACTAAACCATAGTACCTTTGAAATAATGTTAAAAGTATATTAAAATACTCTCGATGTTGAACGCAAAATAAACTTAATATGGTTTTTATATTTCTTCTTATCAGATATCTACATTCTTGTATAGTTTACGTTGGATGAAAAGTATGAAGAAGTATTGGATCATTTGAAGCTTAGTGTACCTGAAAGCACTAGGCCATTAATACATTTTTTGCACCAAGTCTTACTAACCGTCCAGGTCATACGATCATCAATAAATAAATATAAAATTTGTAGATAGCTAGATTTGAACCATTATTAGAAAAAATTGTGTTTCTCATTTTTCAAAATGAAGAAACAGGATAGGAGCAGAATGCGGGAGAGTAAAATGAGATATCTGAGAAGAAAGTTTGTTGCGATAAAATTCAACAGGATGAGAAATGAGAGCTTAGGAGGAATAGTAAAGGAAGAGCCATTACAGGACAGGATAGAGAAGGCATGAGTAATGTGGTATGGCCATGTGAGAAGAAGGGAGAGGGAAAGGATGCTCAGGGGGATGGTGGATGTGAAGGTGGGAGGTATGAGGAGAGAGGAAGACTGAAGGTAGTAAGGAGGAGTGTGGAGGAGAGGAAGACCAAGGGACAGATGGCTGAAGGGAGTAAGGAGAAGTTTGGAGGAGAAAGTAGAGGGAAAGGATACTCAGGGGGATGTTGGATACGGAGGTGGGGACAGGAGGAGTGTGGAGGAGAGGAAGACCAAGGGACAGATGGCTGAAGGGAGTAAGGAGGAGTGTGGAGGAGAGGATGACCAAGGGACAGATGGCTGAAGGGAGTAAGGAGAAGTTTGGAGGAGAAGGAGAGGGAAAGGATGCTCAGGGGGATGTTGGATACGGAGGTGGGAGGGTTGAGGAGAGAGGAAGACTGAAGGTAGTAAGGAGGAGTGTGGAGGAGAGAGGAGAGGACTGGGACAAGGAGGAGGAAGAGAGGGGGAGGGAGGAAAGGAAGGGATGGCCAGTGGATGGAAGCTGTTCATGATGATGATTATAATTTCTAAATAAGATCATGAACTAAAGCCCCAAGAATATATGTTGAGCTGAAAATAGCCATAGATATTTTATTAAAGAACAACTAATCAAAGTAGAGAAAATCTAGACAATAGGATCGAAAAATTAATTTAGTCCTAAATTGTTAAAATAGTTTAACAATTTGAGATCGTTTAGAACGCTGGAAAAACATTTTTTAGGTCAATATAAATCAACTGTTGCTCCATTAGTAACAGAGTGTTTAGTTTCCTTCAAATTGTGATATCAACTACAGTCCTTGAATATATGCCAATGTTTTCCTGGAATTTAATGACAAATCATTATCTTAATTTAAAAAGTTTATCGCTTAGTGCCACTTTGCTCTTGATAGATATTCAACAACCGTTGAAGTGACAATATGTAAAAAATTATGTTCTGTTTCTGCTGGGTAACTATTGGATTTATCTTGACCAAAATATAAAAAATAATTGCAGTAATAACTGCTAAAAAAAATCACCTTTTCTTTCATGTGTGTCTTACATACCCCACTTATTCCTTCAGCTCAACTGATCTTAGTGTACAACGATCAATGAAACATTGGTGACCTGGCTGTCTAGGGGTAAGGTGTCAGACTTCTGTGCTGGCGGCCGGGGTTCAATCCTCGGTCCCGGAACAGATTTATCTGATTACTAAACCCTTCCTTCACCTCTGATAAGACATCTTGTGAATGTGAGGAATGCCAGGCCTCCACCGTGGTTCGGATTCCATGTTAAACCGTAGGTCCTCCATTTCATATCACAATCACCCTACCATTACACATTAGTGTAAGTGCGTATAACCCGAACGGGTAGTAAGACACGGTGCTAATAAAAATAATAATAATAATAATATAATAATCAATGAAATAACTTATATATAATATTAGAGGAGGAGGGAATAGCTTTGGTTGGTCAGTTAGGTTTAGCACTTGCTTATTCGACTTAATTATGTTGTTTTTACAGTTACTAGGGGTTCGGGGTTTGAATCACGGTAGGGTATACTGAGGATATTTATTACTAAACAATCTCCCACTCTTACTTTAAAGCACGTGCTGGTAAAGTTCCTCTCAATTACTATCTCCTCATATTTCTCTATAAATCGCAATTAAAATAAACGTATTGACCTGAAGGCTAGAAAGAGGCAGGGGGGNGGGGGGGGGGGGGGGGGGGGTTAAACCAATATTATTTATTATCACCCTTGAGATTTTTCAGCTCCAGATTTTTCAAATTCTTTTAAATGAAATGTATCACCATTAGTATGAAGAGTGGATGGAAAAATAAACGCAATATAAATGATTAGTTAAAATAATAAAACCACAACTCTTAATGACGGTGCTTACTTGCTGAATTTGAAGCAATTTTTGGAATGGGCTGCATCATACCTTGATGCACTTATTATTATTATTAGCACCGCGTCTTACTACCCGTTCGGGTTATATCGCACTTACGCTAATGTGTAATGGTAGGGTGATTGTGAGATGAAATGGAGGACCTACAGTTTAACGTGGAATCCGAACCACGTTAGAGGCCTGGAATTCCTCACATTCACAAGATGTCTTGTCAGAGGTGAAGGAAGGGTTTGGTAATCAGATGCATCTGTGCCGGGACCGAGGATTGAACCCCAGCCGCCAGCACAGAAGTCTTGACACCTTACCCCTAGACCGCCAGGTCACCCTTGACGCACTTGAAGCACTATCACATTTTTAGACTAAAATGCAGGAAATAAAAAGGGGGAAGAGGGGAGATGAGCATTTCTCCCTTAAAGTCCCTTTGTTGATAGAACTTAGCCCTTTTCAATTAAAACTATCAACACGTAATCTATTATTTGCAACCTCAAAAGCATTAATTTCCATTTTCTTATTTTTTTCTTTAACCTTATTCTAGATATACAAACACTTTCACGGATAATATTTATCATTGCATGAGGATTGCTCCTGGACATTTTCGTAAATAAACGAACTAATTTAAATTTTAGGCGATTTTGTAATGACAGGTACAAAAACTACTATTTCAAGATAAAAATAATTTGATAATATAAAATTATTTTTTTAACTATTTAAAAAATGTATGATTCTTGTTTTAATGGTATATATATATAACTCAGCTAGTAAAACGTAAACGCATTGACATGGGGAACTCCTTATTGATTTGCCCCTACGTCATAGGTACGAAATGTCATTAAAGTGGTTGAATTTGTAAGAAGCTGATAGTAGGAAATTGAGTGAATTAATTAATGGTTGCGTATAGCCTTGACAGATAGACGAGAGTAAAAAAAAAATTGATGATCTATAATTAATCAAAATAATGTCACTTAAGTTTTGATTGTGATCCATCTCCTCTCTCAAATCTGTCGATAGTATTATATAACGATAAATAGAAGAATTGAGTTCATTTTAAAACTGAGCTGAATTCCTTAAGGTTGATGAAGAGAAATGTAATATTGTCTCTCAAAACATTTCCATGATCCCGAGAGAAAAACCACTTGAGATACTTTTGGAAAGGTTGACTGTTCATTTGATATCGGCATGTTGGAAGAGTGCTTACAAACAAGTGGTTCTATTTACATTTCCAAGATGAGGGAATCCAAAGGAAGATGGTGAACACAACGAAAGTTTTATTTCATCTAGAACGTAATATAGAGTTCGTTCTCTCTATTCACTAGTGTTCTAAGTGAGGAATAAACTTACAAATATTATGAAGTTTTTGTTATCTTCATTCCTCCTATTCAAATAAATATAATTATCATTTCTAATTAAACTATATTAATATTAAGAAATTAAAAGTATCCATATACATAATTTCCTTATATGTGTGTTTGTGTTAATCCACATCCTCCAAATGAGACCTTTAAAGCCCAAACTTTGCATACTTATAGAATATCTAATAAATTCTGTATATAATCAAATTTTAATTAATTCAGTTAACTATTACTTTAACCTCTTATATATGTATAATGTATAAATCTGTATAATGTATATATATATGTATAATGTAAATATATATGTATAATGTAAATATATATGTATAATGTAAATATATATGTATAATGTATATATATGTATAATGTAAATATATATGTATAATGTATATATATACACATATATACAATATATATAGGTATAATGTATATATAATTCATATATATATCAGCTACAATAAATTTTTCTAAATCTAACTCCTAGTAATTTCGCTTCAAATAATTTATAAAATAAAATCATCATCATTGGTAAATAATAAAATACTGAGTGAATAATATAAATTGTATTTACAATAAAAAATTATTTGACCATTTATCATGAGCCTAATATCTAAAATGTGTTATTTCTCAATTTTAATATAGATATTAATTTTATATCATGAAAATGTTAGTAGAAAATTTTAACGCAAGCGTCTATGTGAAAATAAATATCTATATTAAAATTTCAATTTTCAAGTACTGTACATTCTCGAAGTTTGTTTAATATGAAATACATCTATTTGTGATTTTCTAATTGTTAATATATGTTTACTACACACTGATTGATTCACAATTAATGAATTATTTTTTCCTACCAAATTTCAAAATGGGTTTCAAAAATATTGGTTTCTTTCCATGTACGCGTTGTTTATCATGAAAGCTTAATTTGTGTGGTTATAATATTATATAGCTTATGAAATAGGATTTTATAGACCTTATAGTGCAATCCGTCATGGTTATACTGCTACCATTCAGTGTAAATGGAATATAAACTAACTGTAGCACACATTTGTAACTGGGAAATATTATAAGTAGTGAAATTGTCACTCACCTTTACTTGCTTGAACTTTATATAAATAAATATAAATGTAAATTAATAAAAGGTAAGAGAGAGAATTAAAGGAATTGTGTTAAAAAGAGTTTGAAAATGATGAAATTAGAGAGGAAGGAAGAGAAAAGTACGTTTAAAAACTACGATATTATTATCAGTATTCTCATTTATAAAGTCTTAAATTTGAAAATTTATCCTCTCAGTTCGTTAAATAACAATATCTAAGTCTTAAATTATAAATAAGTTAGTGTTCACCCAGATATGTTTTCTAAATGGCGGCACCATCACAGTGCGGCGAATCAAGTGTGAGCAATGAACTTTGTGCTCAGGAGAAAGCTATTCTTAGTACGTCTTGAACTATGAGTGACCCGCCTCGGTGGCGTAGTTGGCTAACGAGCTTGTCGTGTTGCTGCTGAGGACGGGGAGATTGAGGTTCGAATCTCGGTCGGGTGAACTGGGGGTGGTTTATCCTAAATGGTTTTCCACTCTCCCTCCACACAAATGCGGGTTCACTTCATCTAATCAAACCTTCCCAATTCCTAATCCATTAGAGTAAGTAGTACTTAAATCGTATAATCCGAACGGGTAGTAAGACGTGGTGATAAAAAAAAACTATGAGTGAAGAATGACTCAGAGCAAAGAACCAATCCTGGATAGCTCAGTGGTAGAGAATTGACGCCCTAAGGAAGGTATGCTGAGTTAGATTACAATTTGTATGTATAGTTTATCAAATAATTTAAAAAGAACAAATTTTAGTATGATATAATACTCTTATTTACTACATCTCACTAACCACTCGGGCTATACGCATATGTGTTAATTTACACCAGTTTGTTAGAGATGATAAAGATTGAAATTAGAGGATATGTACACGTATTGGGCTAAAAGTAGAGTTGGAAAACATTTAGTAATAAACTACATAAGTAGACATAACTGAAACTCGAAGCCAGATATCATCATAATTGCCAGTCTAGTACATTGCGAGACCGA
>CABFVX010001060.1:50222-68566 GCA_902151425.1 Timema shepardi | reverse complement strand
TGGTTCGGATCCCACGTTAAACTGTAGGTCCTCCATTTCATCTCACAATCACCCTACCATTACACATTAGCGTAAGTGCGTACAACCCGAACGGGTAGTAAGAGGCGGTGCTAATAATAATAATAAAAACATAGTGATCCACGCAATTAAGCTGCATAATGACGTAGCATCCAAAACTAAAACTATAATTTATAAAAAAAAAAGCAAATACAGTACCCTAGCAGATACGTCTACAGTTCCCTAATTACCGAAGTGTTATGTTTTCTATCGGATTATATTCCAGCCGGTAAATTAAAGGGAAGAGGAAATAAAAAAATAAAATAAAATAAAAAACTGTTGGCCTGGTATACAATTGAAGGTACGTGGATACGTTCAAAGTGTTCATCAGACTAGAATAAATCCGGGTGAATCGTGTGGGGAGAGTTGAACAATGGTCCGAAATACACCTCTGCTATTTTGCGTCCGGACCCCGAACTGAACACTGCAATTTATGCGCCCTCTGCACCACTCAACAGCTTGCCTGCGAGGGTAGGGGGTGGGTGATAAGGGGGTGGGGGGTGCAGATAACGATAGCAGTTGGGAAACGGTTTGCGGGTAAAGAAGGGGGTAGCGAATATATATTCACAATTCATGGCGCACTCTAGCCATATTCCACCGACGCAAATCTAATTAAACTTCTTATATTTTAATATTATAAAAATAAAGTAAGCTGTAAATTATTACGAACGAACATTTTACATCCGCCACTAAATAAAAACTATCCGCTTAAACCCTCGTTTCAGGAATAGTAACGATTGTAAATTTAAACAAAAAAATATATCTTCAAGATATATGGATAGCTAGATACACGCAACACAGCTTTTTTTTTAAATCGAAAGGCTTATTTTTTTACAATGTTATGATAATCATCAGAGTAATTCAAAGTTAATTAAAATAGTAAAACAAAGATAAGAAAAGTAGAATTGAGAGGAATAAGCGGAGAGTTTTATTTAGCACTGGGTCTTACTAACCATTCAGGATGAACTCTTATATACTAAGTAAGCTAATGGTTTTAGATACGAAGAAGGCTAGTTTTGAGAAAGTGTACTGGCATTTTCGTGAAGGGAAAGTGGAAAACAATTTTGGAAAATCAACTTCAATACGTCAGAACGAGGTTCGAACCTCAATCTCCCCGTAATCAGGAGTCTAGTCGATTGTGAGAGTAACGCCTAAGCCCATGCGGCCACCGAAGGAGGCGAGGGAGATTTGGGAACCTAAGTACACACGCCATGAATTTAAAGGCCAAACAGCAAAAATGAGCCTGACACTTATTCCACGTGGTCACTGATGGAAATATGTATAATTTAAAGTTGAATTATTTTCTTAATTTTAGAGTTGATTAGAGTCTTGGATTAATTTTTTTTTTATATAGTCGTGTCTCACTACCGGTTCAGCTAATATGCAATTATGCTATATACTATAATGGGTTAGAGATGAAGAAGGTATCCTTTTAAAGGATAATCTACCCGTAATGGCATGGAGAGAGAGTGGGAGATCGTTTAGGGAAAAAACATCTACAGTAAACCAGAACCGGATTAGAGCCCCAATCTCCTCTATCAGCAGGCCAAAGCTATAACTTATTCATTTATAATATATATTCAATACATACCTACTCTATGAAATAAGAAACTCAAAAGAGTTCACTCCCACATTTTAAAAAGTACGCCTCCTATCCCTATCTCGATATAGATCTATCTAGTCCAACTCATTACACCCTATCATTATCTTGAGATAGTTATATCCAGTCCACCTTGTTACACCCTGTCTACATCTTGAGATAGTTCTATCCAGTCACACTCATTAAACCCTATCACTTATGAGATAGCTATATCTATTCACCCGCCTCAGTGGTGTAGTTGGCTTACGCGCTAGTCGTGTTAAGCCCTACTGCTGAGGATGGGGAGATCGAGGTTCGAATCTCGGTCGAATGAACTGGGGTGGTTTTTACTGAATGGTTTTCCACTCTCCTTCCACGCAAATGCGGGTTCACTTCCTCTATTTCAACCTTCCCAATTCCTAATCCAATAGTGTAATTAGAACTTAAAGCGTATAACCCAAACGGGTAGTAAGATGCGGTGCTAAATAATAATAATATATCTATTCTACCATATTACACTCTATCTCTATCATTAGATAGTTTTATCTAGTCCACCTCATTATACCCTATCTATATCTTGAGATAGTTCTATCAAGTCCACTTCATTACACCCTATCATTTATTTTGAGATAGTTCTATCAAGTCCACCTCATTACACCCTATCATTATTTTGAGATAGTTCTATCCAGTCCACCTCATTACACCCTCTCATTATTTTGAGATAGTTCTATCAAGTCCACTTCATTACACCCTATCATTATTTTGAGATAGTTCTATCCAGTCCACCTCATTACACCCTATCATTTTTTTGAGATAGTTCTATCAAGTCCACCTCATTACACCCTATCATTATTTTGAGATAGTTCTATCAAGTCCACCTCATTACACCCTATCATTATTTTGAGATAGTTCTATCCAGTCCACCTCATTACACCCTATCTATATCTTGAGATATTAATATCAAGTATATCTCATTACATATCTCTCCTGAGATAGTTCTATCCAGTCCACCTCATTACACCCTATCTGTTTTTTTTAGATAAATCTATCTTGAGCTTGTTCTTATATTCACACGAAGGTCCTTCTCACAGTAACCTGCCGTATTTGGTTATCCTATAATCCCTGTCTATGAGTACAGGGTATGCAACTCTTCATTTTGCTACCTACTCCATTGTCAATTAACTTTATCTTCGTTTGTAAAAAAATATTATCATGCGTACTTTGTTCTAGAACTCGGCATTTATTGTGGTCCTTTTTACAGCTATTATTTGGTTATTATTTTAGGGTCATTATTATTATATATTTAAAATTTTATGTGTTATTTTTATTATTATTTTTAGAAACCATTTTTAGTTTCTTGAGTAATTTCATTTTGTTCTCTTCTTGGACAAGTGCGTAAGGATTATATTCCTCCTTTTGTCTGAAGCTCAAGTGATGTAGAAGCTCGGGTTTTAACCTCAGCTTAGTATAATACCAATCATTTTATTTAAAAGGTTATATAGTTGCGCTCCAAGTCTAGCAGAATACATATAGTCATCGCTGCCTCATTAGTCTAAATAAGTAGCCAGCTTAAAATGAGATTATGATGCGTCACTCGTAAATAATGAATATATTAGTATAAATGTCAATCTTAATAATAAACACTATGTAGCCTTACTTTACCTGCCCAGAGATTTATTGTGCTATTGTTAGAGATAGAACCCTAGAATCCTTAAACCCTTAAATACTTAAAACCTTAAATTCTTAAATCCTTAACTTTCTAATTTTAGAACCCTTGAATTTTCAAACACTAAACTTCTTAAACCTTTAAATCCTCAAAGCCTTGAATGTTCTAGACCTTGAGTCATAAAAACCCTCAAATTCTTAAAACCTTAAATCCTTAAAAACTTAAGTCCTTAAACTCTTAAATCTTCAAACTCTATGATTTTCAAAATATCTCATTTTCATACCCATGACTTCTCAAATCATTAAATCCTAAAACAATTGAATCCTACAACCCATAAATCTTAGAACCATTGAATCATAAAATCATCTAGTTCTAAAACTATCAAATCATAAATCTTTGAATCTGCCAACTCACTTATTCTTCGTACCCTCAAATTTTTAAACTCTCGAATCATTAAGGATATAAGAGATTTTAGGATTCGAGACCAAAGTTAAAACATAATTCTCTAAATTTGGAATAGGTTTTATATCTCTAATAAAGCTTGTTGTTTGTTCAACTCCAGCATGAATGTTTGTAAAACTTAACACCCAGACCCCATATTATTAGTTTAACTTTTTCCGAATCTTTGAATTCCGGTCTTAGAAAATGAATTTGATTCTTGTGCTCTTTTATGGTTAGAAGTTGTTTCTTTATTTTCAATTTTTCTTTAACAGTGTTCCTAGTTCCTAATGCCATAGATTAAGTAACATTGTGTATTATTATATTTATGATCGTTGGTGGAATGCTTCTGCAACAGTATATTATATTAACTCGTTTCACAAATCTTAGAGTTTTAAGTAGAGGTCTCTATTGTAAGATAGAAAAGAAAGCGAAAGTCTCTGCGGTAAATCATAAAATCTTATTTTACCAAAATTATAGAAAAATATTTTGTGAATGCGAAACTTCATTACGTTTAATTGTATCAAAATAAAAATCTTTCATCAAGTGTTTATTTATAAATGGATAAAAAAAGAAAAAAGAATGATAATATAAATCTAAACAAATTCTGGGGAAAAGTAATAGTGTATCAAGTTACCATACATGATGTAACAACTTACGAGTTATGGCTTAATCAAATGGGGGACACACACCGAACCTCTAAGACGAGCTGCAACACACGGCACTAGCACCGACCAACTCACTCCAAACAACCACCTGATAGACTGACGGAGCGTTCGACAGGCTCCACCTAGCGTCAAACCCGAGACTGGCGAGAAACAAAGGAAGATAGTTGCTTCTTCCAGCCACGTCAAGCTTCTAGGATGTTCGACACATTGCTCGGACCATCTCGTCATCCCGTTCTCTCGCTTCTCCTTCCTTCCCTCTCCTCGCGTCCCTCCCCCTCTTCGAAAACTTTAACTTTGTATATATAGTTGTGCGCTGGTGGTCTATGGTCACTTATTACACCACCAGCCTATCGAGGTGAGAACGGCGACGTAGGGCAGGGGATTATTAATATTGTTATTGTCTGTATCTAAATTATATTTCGGCGTAATAGGGGAAAACTTACTAAATTATTGTTCTGCTCACCTAACCTTAGTTTGAATATATACACTTACTACGTCACGCGCTTCTCGGAGTTATCTAAATGTCGTCGCCTTTCTGCTGTCTTATTGTGCTCCTGCCCTATTTATTGCACCTGTTGGCCGCATTGGTATATTTACATTCAATTGAATACGCAGAGTAAAACTCTGCGTCTTGGGCTTTTTTCCCATCTAGTGTTTATGTTTGAGTATGTTTAGGTTTAGCTGTCGTCTGGGTAGATTACATAATATTAGGAGACAGGACACTGATAGGATTGATTGGGACTTGGTCCACTACTGTTCGTTATTATTGTATAACGTTATGATATTTGTTGGGGATTATGAGCGCTTAACGCCTGTGTGTTACGCGGGACGTTTGAATATCATAAACTTTAAATATCACCTTATTGGATTGGATGTTCTTCGAACCTAGAACCTTAGACTTTGTTATAAGTCAAGTAGGTTTTTTGTCTGATATGTTTAATTATGTTCATCACGCATTGTTGCATAGTTGCATTGTTGCATTGTAGAGTTATGGTCTCCGTAATCTAAATGGAACTACTTCTCGTTAGGAGGGAAGACGCGCTTCACGCTCTGTGTTTATTTATATCTCTACCTTTTCATTGTTATTGACAAATAAAGATATGTTATTAAAATTAGCCCATTTCGCCTGATTTTTCAGTCATCCTCACCCTAGTGTAGGAAAGGGGGGAGGGGGGTTGCAATAGGGTCAATTTTATTGTTCTATATCTTAATATTTTTTTTCTTAAAAATAACTTTGACTTAGTATCTTATTAATAAAATGGACGAAATTTTTTTTAATAATAAGGTGACAATTTAAAAAAATGGTAAAGAATGGAAGAGGAGCTTTTGAGTATGATGGAGAATACTTCGTTAAGGGGAAGGTTCCTCAAATAATAATAGATTTGTCACACAAAACTCATTTATATAAATATAGTTTAGTGAAGAAATAAACACAGAATTGTCAGAAAATAAATATAACAGTACTCTAAACAAAATATGTCAAAATACAGATCTAAAACAGAATCTGGTGTTTAAAGCACAACAAACACAATAGCTCCAAAGAGCGAACAATCGATTAGTCAACAATGATCAATACTAGTATATTATCAGGGACTAGCATAACTAAACAGGGGTACATAATCTCATGACCTATATATATATATATATATACCCTCTACTCCATATTTATGATATATGATTAACTTAAGTTGTCTCTTAAAATAATAAACAGTCCAAAAATACTACGAAAATGTCTATCAATATTAAAAGAATTAAACAAATTTACAGAAAATTACCATTATAAGATTAACGTTACTAACAATAAATAATACCTAAACAACAAATGTTATTATAATAAATAATCTTATAATGTTTTCCCAGGCAAGTAATATTTTTTTAAATTTAAAAGTTATCTATACCTAATTGAATGCAATTGTGTCGTTTAAATACCCATCTCAAGGCGAGAAGTATTATTTTCCTTTAATAAAATTATCCATGGCCCATATTGCATATGACATGGGTGGCGTAGGGCAAATCCTGGAGTGGAGTGAATTATAACGTAACAATTACAATATATCTTTACATCCATAACTGTTTTCAGCCTGTGGTCTGTGTAAATTTTCTATTCCTGCCATAAATTTTCCACTATCAGCTTGCTAAGCCTGTCTCAGCTTCATATTTCTTATAATATAACTTAAGACTAGGATAGGCACAACATCCAGTCCTCGGCCATTAATTAATAACTGTGACAGGGTAAACCCGTATTTTACTATGATTAATTTTTCAGCCATGCTAGGATTCGATCCTGGTACCCTTTGCTCAGTAGATGAACACGCTACCAACTTAAATAGGGTCTAATTACGACCTTTAATGTATTAAACCATTAATCGAAGCTTTAGCCAAAAATGTATTTATAAAATATTTAATTAATATATATTATGTTGAGAGTAAATTATTTAGATATTATATTTTTAAAGGTTGTAGGTTATTAACACAATAGTTCCTCGTTACCGATCACCAGCTAGTGTGGCAAATAAGCAGCTCCACTGTTATTTATACTGTCCAGCTCCCATAAGAGGGAGGTAAAGTACCAGGGAGAGGGGGTTGAATCACGTGGTCAAGCCCCAAGGGGAAATATGTTACCCTCCTCTTGCTTATTATGTGGTTTGAAGTTAGGCACAACTTTTAAATCTCTCGAAGCTAGTAGTGGTTCGAAAAAGGAACTCTCTATCATCGACGCTGACGTTATCTGGCCTCGTTAGTCAGTTTAACACGGTATTTCATTCGGGCCGGTCGTGAGTTGACACCGAGTGTGGTCGGTGGTGGATAGGTTGGTTCGAATGGAACAATTTCAGAGACAAAGGCCCTTCGTCCACCGAGAAAACCAATGGGACGCGATATATCGCGGGCAACTGATCACTTACTATAAAAGTTGCTCCGTTTCTCGTCCATACAAAGAAACCTGTTTTCTACCATTCGTGAGAATGTCGTCCTCTGATGAGGACCTGGTTGTTGGCTACATGTACTTTGAAGCTCGTAAAAAGGTCACAAAACCATTTTTGGATTCATCCGGATTGGGAAAAAAACAAAAATGGTGGGTTCAAAATTGGGGTGATTGTCTACCTCAAGAACCAAGTTAACATTACCCGTTTGTTTTTTCTTTGACATTGCCCGTGGAATTTTGTCACACAGAAGTGAAAGCTCGCAGGGAAATCGCGAACAGATCCAGTGGCGGCCCGTAGCAAACATTAGTGGGGGTTTTGCTTCAGAAATTTTTTAGCCTCCTTTATTTTAAAATTGTTTAAAAGGAAAATAACATATATAAAAATAAAATTTATTAAAAATGAAATCCATTCTTCTTGTTTTAATTTTCGCAAAATGTTGGTTAATTTTCTTCTTGATCTCTGGATGACAATTGAGGAAATTTTTCTCCATTGAAAGTACTGCAAGCACATTTAGTCTTTCTGTTAAATAAAAGAACCGGAAAAAAATGAATCAAATAGAGTAGTTGAAAGCAGAATAATAATCTAATTCTACACTCTTCTACACTATCACATTCAAGAATATGTTACACAGTTTTTAAGCACAATACACGCTGAGTAAAATAAAAAAAATCCTTCCACCATCACGCAAGAGATGGCACTGCGAGGGCAACAGTGCTCTCTTTACCTGAGAGTCCTACATTACTCCTCAAACCCCTCCTATGTGCGCATGCACACAGTAGTCAAACAACACGTTGCTGGCACTGTGAAGCGCACAGCCCCATACAAAGATGCTTGTATCTTTCTCATAAACTGGGGGATGGCTACAAAAGTACTGCCATTAAGCTTAAGGAATATATATTGTACTACAAATATAAATAAATAATTAAAGAAAAAAAAGACACAATATATTAAATGTTATCGATAATATAGAGTGTAAATAGGGGGTTCTGCAGTTCCGCAGTGCCTATACACGAGCTGCCCCTTAACAGATCAACACTTAAGCTCACACAGATGGAAATAAAACCCCGCGTACATCTCTACAAGTGCACGCCACAGCGATTAACAGGCAACTTATAACCTGGCGACCAACATGTTTGGGTCTCCTTACGATGTGTCGCCCTGCGCTATAAGTCGTAGTCCCCAATGAAACATTGTTTAAATAAAAAGAGTGGCACAGGTGATTGGTTGCTTGGTCGTTAGTGATTAATCGCTTGGTCTCCTCGGAGGAAGAAGGGCCGAAGTAAGTTAATATCACTCTACGCGATATTTATTATTTAGGAAGTTTGCTATAGTAGATAATTTTTATGAT
Organism: Timema shepardi; assembly: GCA_902151425.1. Taxonomy (NCBI): domain Eukaryota; kingdom Metazoa; phylum Arthropoda; class Insecta; order Phasmatodea; family Timematidae; genus Timema; species Timema shepardi. The sequence continues at coordinate 59,886 of CABFVX010001060.1, read as the reverse complement.
TTTATGTAATTTTGTGCTATATTTATGAATTGAGCCTTGTAACATAATAATATGCTACCAATTTATTGAACGTAATGTTTTATTTTGTATATAACCCCTTCAGTGTTTTCAATTCTCAAATTTGCCCATAAGCTAAAACAAGTTGGGCATGCATGCCTTAGACCATCTTACCACCAGACCAGGTTGTATTTATTTTAATATTGTAAATATTTATTAACAAAATAATATAGCCATCAATTAATTCTCATCTACTTTTATATCCTAATAAACTTATAAATACCAATTAGTAACAAATACTCAATAATATGACTAAATTAGAAATTAATATACGCTTCATTAACTATCCATTTCTAATTGAAAACAATTAATCATTATTTTGGGATTGCCTGCAAATTATCAATGACATTTCATGAACAGTTAAATAGGAAGAACTTTGGGAAAATCTCTAATTCCCACTAATTACTACCAAACGCACGATTTCTATGGAATTGTATACAAATATGTTTGTGGCGGATCAATTTATTGGCATTAAAGAGCACGATATTAAGTAGCGAGAATTTATTAATTAATTAACTGTAGATAGGAATTCCCTTTAAAAATGAATTCAGCAGAATGTTTATCAAAAGAGGAGGGGTCCCATGTCACTATATTTCTAAACAGAAAACTTAATGAGAATACATTAAACAAGCTGAGATTTACCAAGAAGACATTAAACTAGCTATAAAAGTTTTTACTTTTAAGTTATCTAAAAACAAGAACAGAAATTTATCTTTCAAGGAAATGGAAATGTAGCCTAAGTTCACTATGAAAGGTACCAACTTGCTCTGAAAGTTTCTGCTATGGTTCAATTTATAAAATATGGTCATAGTGTAACCAGTCAAGGTGAGGTTGATATCTTGCTTGGTTTCACTGTGGTGCAACTTAAAGAGTTATGGTGTAATCTGTCAAGGTGAGATTGATACCTTTCTTGGTTACACTATGGTGCAACTTATAAGGCAGTGTCATAGTGTAATCAGTCAAGGTTAGGTTGATATCTTGCTTGGTTACACTATGGTGCAACTTATAAGGCAGTTTCATAGTGTAATAAGTCAAGGTAAGGTTGATATATTGCTTTGTTACACTATGGTGCAACTTATAAGGCAGTGTTATAGTGTAATCAGTCAAGGGGAGGTTGATAATATGCTTAGTTACACTATGCTGTAACTTATACGATTATGATCATGGTGTAATAAGTCAAGGTGAGGTTGATACCTTGCTTGGTAACACTATGGTGCGAATTATAAGGTAGGGTCATGGTATAATGAATCAAGGTGAGATTGCTACCTATAAAGGTAAGCATATTGTTTATATGAATCAGTTAGTTTTATAAGAAAATTTGGGATATTTTACCTTCACTTTATGACCGACTAATTATACACGTTCACGAATTACAAAGTAACCTAATTATATGACACACAATTCGCTTTCTTCAACCATTAATTGATCATACTGAATTTGGATGCCCCATATTTCACAGTTGCGAATGTTTCAGCCATGCTGGGAATCGAAACTGGGACACTTATAACGATGGAAAGCGTATTACTAACTTAGCTAAGCTGTTATACAAATAATTTTACTATAATTCAATTGACAATCAGATGTAAGCCTTGTAACATACCAAATATTAATGCAATCATGCACACAAGGTGGAAATCGATATTGGTTCAGGGCTTTCCACTTGTTGGTGGATATATTTTGATTAATTTTAATTACTCAAAAATGTATTCATTAACACGGGAATAAAACCAAACCAAGCAAAATTATACCCGGGTTTGATTCCCGTTCATAGAATTATTTTCAACTAATTCAATAATTTGCCGAATGCTATAACTATTAACTATTGCTTTTTGTTAAATTTCTAAGAATATAAAAATGATCAGAATTAAAACTCTTACCAAATGTTCAATTTAAGCAAAGAAACCCTTTTAAAATCTTCCTATATTCAAAATTGCAGGTAATATTAAAGGTAGTAAATGTTGCTATGGCGTATAGCCCAAACGGGTAGTAAGACATAATGCTAAGAAATGTTATCACAAGCCTTGACGAGGACACAAGGATATTAAATAAATGGTACGTTTTGTCTCTCCGTTATCTCAAAGTATGGAGATTTACTAATACTTGAATGATTCTAGCAGAAATAATCCGACAAAGAACATAAACCAAATAAAATACACTGTTAAATAAATATTAGGAAAAGAGGAATATCTCTGTTCACCAAAGAGTATATCAGTCACTTTAATTTTCAAAGACCTAGCTAAAAAATATGAATATTTGCTTATATCACAGAATTTATTGGTTTTGTAAAAGTATACTTCAATCAATAAATTATTATTTTAAATAATACTACTACTTTACTATAATCTTTTATTTCCTATTTCAATTAGTCTCGGAAATAAGATCCAAATTTGAAATTTTCAATCATGCTAAGTAAACCAAAATTAATTTTCAAGGAATGAGAGCTATTTTACCATTTTTTCGGAACGATAAACAGTACCTAGATACAAAAGTTAATCAAAATCGTTAGAGCAGATTTTGAGAAATTAGATACTATGTTTTTGCCCTTTAGTAAAATAACCTTAAATTTTATGTTTAGATATCCATTTTTAAAGATTCCCCAGGGGAAGGCTATAAAAACCCAATATACCAAATTTTAACCTGATGGGGGAAATGGTTTCAGCTCTAGGTCAAGATATTTTACCGCTCAGAAATAATTCTCTTTCCGAGGGGGAGAGTGAAAGTAACAAGGACTTAAATCATGAAAATAAGGTAAAGTTAATGTTACTTTATTTTAGACTACTATCCTGATAAATATTTCACTCTTCTGGCCTTTAGACTTCGACCAACATAATATTAGTGACATACTAATCACATAAGTTGATGAAATAGATATATGTGTCAACCTCATTGGTCTTGGGGTAAAAGGGGCTTATCTCAGGACCAGATGTTTATGGGATTAAATCCAAAAGGGGCCGATGAATTTTTCTTGAGCGATAAAAATACGTAGCACAACTTCCTTCGGAGGGGAATTAAAGCCATTGGTCCCATGTCAATTTTGACATGAAAAAGAACCCTGGAAAATGTGTGAAAATATTATTCCTGGCAAAATTAGTAAGCTCTTTCACTCTTGCTCATAGAAATTATCGTGTGCTGATTTAAAGTGTCTGTTCAGAAAATACACCTTAAATAACTTAGATAAATAAAATAATTAAATAACCATGTTAATTTAAATTTCGAAACAAAACTTTCTAAAGGATCGACCAGAACTTTCATTATCTCCCCGTCCAGGCAAGCCACATATTTCCACTAATGAAATGAGGATGAGGAGGGGATAGATCGAATGAAATGTATCATCATATAGGCGAGTATAGAGTGGAGACACATTTATTAAAAATACAATTAACAAAAGCTGGCAGAAATTTGACCCTGACCGGTTTCAGTTGTGTGTGTTGATTGAGAATTGGACTAAATCGTGGGCATTGGTAATATTGAAAGGAATATTTCACACAAGGAAGCATTACAATTCCGCACAGCAATAATTTAAAATATGTTTCTCAAGATTGTGTACTAATTTATTTATGATATTTGGTGGAGTGTTTCTGAAACAATTAATTTTTTTTTTCCCCCAAATCTTACAATTTTTTTGTACATTTCTTTATATTAATATAAAAGAGAAAGAAAGTTTGTGCAGTGTACTGTACCATTCATATAAATTATATACTTCTGCAATTTTAGTTAGTAGATTTTTATTAAATAACGCAATTGATGATTATATCCACACAACAAACATTTGAATAATTTATCAAAAATAAATCATCAATGATATTCATAATTTAAAATTTAAAAAAACACGTATCGTTAAGTGCGCTATCATACTACTAGGCATTTAACGATGGTTTACCACTATAATATATAAAAAAAATAACTTGTAGGCCAAATATAAAACGTTAACACGTGTTAGTTGATTAAAAAAGCTTACCCTATCTCGCTTATGGAAAGGGGAATTTTCTCAATTTACAGAAAACCATCACATTTATTACTTCTCAGTGTAATTGCAATATTGGGAATTAAATTGCGAACACGTGTAGGAAGCTCTTGGTACAGGCGCTACGAAAACGTTGTTTAAGCCACACGGTAGGGTATGTTTTTAACCAATTAGGCGAAAGATAATAATAAATATTTCCCTCTGTGATAGAAACCTCGTTGCTCAACATGTAGTCTATACATACCCCTGATGAGTTCTAAGAAGTGGTGGGAAAATAAACAAATGTTACCGAGGGAACGACCAGCTTTCATAGCGACTAATAGTAAAATAAATAACCACGCGGAAACTTGTGTGTAATTTGGTATTAAATGAGGTTCTAGAGCTCGGCGATGTTTAATCTAAAACGCAAGTGCACAAAACATACAAGTATTCTTACATTTGTAGATTTAATAGTTATCCCTTTCTTTCAAACAAAAATAGAAACCACTATATTAGTTTTGAAAATGTTATCAAAGTGTGTGGTTTTAACTGTCTCTTATTTTAAAGGTTTATTTAAAATTTAAACAATAAACTTTTTTTTTTCAAAACATACATTAAACATATTACTTACAAAAACAAAAATAATTTTATAAAAATAATTATATACACTATTTCAAATATACAGGGTGGCCCATGAAAAAGTAGCCCGCCTCCTATATCCAGCAGGTGTCTCACTCTGAATTGGAGGAGGTCAATCCCCTACGATACATATTGTGACATGAAGAATGAGTCAATAAAGCTTTGGACAAACATTTCACTTGCTCATTCTTCATGTCACAATATGGGTGGAGGGGGATTGACCTCCAATTCAGAGCTAGGCGCCTGCTGGATATAGGAAGTGGGATACTTTTCCGAGGGACACCCTGTATTATAAAAACATATTTTTACATCCATTAGTGTTTCTAGTGTTTTTATTCAAAACATATATTTTCCACTACAGGATGTCATATGACTTAAAATATAACTTAATACTAGAACAGACACAACATCCAGTCCCCAGCCGTTGATTCATTACTGTGAAAGTCTAAACCCACATTTTCCCAATGATATTTTTTTCTGTCATGACAGGAATCAAACCCGGGATCCATTATTCAGTAGACAGACACGTTATCGACTGAGCTAGGGTGTCGGATATATTTATATATATAATATAACACGTATATATTATGTATAATTGTTTAAATATTTAAAATAAATATATACTTTTTATACTTATTCGAGTAAATATATAGATCATAGTAATCAGAAGTAGATTCTGAACTCCAACTTGATGGCATTAGTGTAATACATAAAAAGGCCAAACCCTTGAACTAACATTAAGTAAAGGACACATTTTACAAAACGTAGTTTGTTAACTAAAAATCTTAATTATCATTTTTTATTTTTCTTATATTTTTTGTAAATATATTGCAATAAGAACTTTCTCCATACCAAATATTTTTATATTTATTTTACTTTACACACTGGTGGACAATACATGGGTGTACTCTAGAATATTGTGAAGGCGTGTAAACCAAACGGGTAGTAAGACGACGTTTTAAAAATATAACATATTGTTAGCACCACGTATTACTATCCGTTAGATGTATATATATATATATATATATATATATTGTGAAACTATTTTCTAAAAAACTGACTGTGGTGGGTGACCTCATTAATGTAAAATTTGGCTCATTAACATAAGTCAATACATAGATAGGATTAAAGAGGGGGGGTGGGATCAAAAGGAGTATACAAAAACTACCCTTGCCTTAAAGACCACCCAAAATTATACATCTATATATATTATTTTGGTATATTAATTGTTAGATTTAATTTATTAGATTTATAATATAAGTATCAGTACAATGTATAGTTTATATTGGTTTAGTTTGGATAGCCCATTGTATTCCTTTTGGTTTTACTGAAGGTGAATATGAACTAGTTTCATATTTTATTGTATTTATTTAGCATCGTGTCTTACTACCCATTTGGGTTATACGATTAAGTAATAATTTTACTAATGAATTATAAGTCGGGAAGGATGGATTTAGAGGAAGTGAACCCACATTTGTAATTAGGGAGGGTGGGAAAACATTTAGGAAAAACCACCCCAGTTCACACGACTGAGATTCGTACCTTAATCTCCCCGTCCTCGGCAGTCTAACTCAACATGAAACTAGCGTGTTAGCTAACTACGCCACCGCGGCTGGTCAGATATTACTGTACGTACACTGCATTATGGGGGAAGGAGAGTTGCAATAATTTTTGTAGATGAATATACTATTATCATCTCTATAGGGCCTATGTATATTATGTTATGTATTTTTAAGTTAATATATTATGTGCTATATTCTTAGTCTAATGCTCCTTAAACATAATACTATACAACGATATTATCGTACTTAATTTGATATAAAAACGTATATTCAAATATGGTGACAGCTATAGCTAAATAATGTAGCATTCAGTGACATGAGTGTACTAATAAAAGAAATTAAACTTACCCCATCATACTGCAGCTGATGTCAACAAAGAACACTAACGCGAGTTGCTATCAAAACACACCTACTCATCCGCGAGTTGGATATAATACTGAAACCCGATTGTGTATTAGGTTTGTGCCAAAGAGCCTAGTGACAAAGATCTTTCGTTGTGAAGATGTTCTACTCACCCCTAGTTTAGGGGGAGCTTTGGGCTGAAAGGAACATTCTAGATGTATATTCTCATGCGCGTGTGCGGTTCACGAATGTTCCATGTGTGCCCCCCACCTCTTTTCCCCGTCGTTATTTTTCTTGGTTGCGTTGAATATATAGTGGCGTCTGAGCGATCAGACGTCACTCTTGGGCGTGATCAGATTGGGAGTAGGAGAAGCTCTAGCTTCGAGTAATATAAAATGTTAGGTCAAAATTTCTTTTAATATCATGTTAACTTCTTATTAGAAATTCTTTTTAGGTTATTTAATCTTAAATTTATATTAATTGTAAATACGCTCGACTTCCCTTCTAAGTCGATTAGTTACATGATCGAGACATGTATATCGATGATCGATCCTTTTTTTGTTTTTCAATAATAATAATAAATAAAAATCGACTATAAACTTAGGGATGTTTACGATATGTTACCATCGACAAAAGAGTCTTGTGATCAAAAATACTTTAGTCAAATTTTTACATAGGCTTTAGGTATTAATTCTTTAATGTTCAAGTATATATTGTCGTACGACTAGTGACAACCAAAATCACAAAAAATAGCAGACAAATATTTCGAGAATTCATAAATGATGGTATACTTTAGCTAGTATTTATGAAAGAATGCCACATATCATTCAATAGTTTTTAATTCTCCAAAATAAGGTCAGGAGGTGTAGATTTTCACAAAACTCACAAACCATTTCAAATAATACTGGCCCTTACAACCTACCCTGGAATTTGAGCAAATAACAAAGTTTACCTTTTTCCTGGCTTCTACAAATAACTGGGTAGTTTTTATTTTATTTACATTTTAATTCTAATTGAATATAGTATTGATTGATCATTTGGTTTTCCCAGGATTCCTCAACCCCCCTCCCCCTTCTTCTCTACCACATACCCGCTTAAGAGTTCCACAGCCACGTCTGAAACAATTGGCTGGTTTATAGCCCAAACTTTCCGCAAGAGAAAATTTGTAGAGGCGGTACAAATGCTTTAAATCAGAGGTATTTAACTTTTTCTGTTCCTGAACATTCAGATGTGATTTTTCTTCATCTTTGTAGCCCAAATTTTTTTTTAATGCTTAATGCAAGTTATCCATATTATAAAATCTATAAAAAGAAGAAAACTACCTCGTAAAAATTTATTGAATATTAATTTTAAATTAGTATATTTTATATTTTACATAACCCCTAAGATGTCTTCGTGTACCTCCGGTTGAAACCACTGATTAAATTGTATCGATGTATAAGTTGTTTCCGAAATATTTAATTCATTGTTCTATGTGAACTGGAATGGTGGTATTAAGCTGGTCAATGTTCTCTAATGCTCTTATTCGCCACTTTTCACATTTTAATATTTTATTTTATTGTTGAAAATATCAGCAAGTTAAATCAAAATTGAGAAAGAAATGACTTATTAAGAAAAAATATAGAATATAATCGTTCAGATAATTTTGCTACATAGGTTTAAAGCGTCATTAAATGAATGAAATACAACAATAAACTAATCAAAATATCGTATACTAAATAATTGATATTAATAAATAGGTGTTATTTAGAAATAAATTAATATAATAACTATATTAATGTATCGTTAGCATTCCTTGTTCGAAGACATTGGTCTTTCAATATACTTTATTTCTAGTGGCGGAAAGATTGAAGTTCAATTACCGGTTGGTGTTCAAAGGATGGGTGTTTTCCTAATTATTTGTAAACTTTTTCTTACACGTAAGTCAGGGTGTATTTCCTCTCAAATATGATAAATCACTTCCTTACTTCATTTAGGTAATTAAATGTGGATATCCCGGCTCGTTAGTAAGTTGAACGCCGAGAAGAAAAAGGTAAAAAAAAAGGCACAGACGAATTCTTTCACGACCATAGCTCACTTCCGTAACCATCATCAACAATCAAACAAATGAGTTTCATCATTTAAAATACTGTCTTATTTTAATGATAGGAAAGTAAACCCCCTCCCCCATTATATTTGTATTAATTACAATAAAATATTAAAACTAGAGTGATAGGTTAGGCTAGGTTAGTATATGTTGGGTGGATCAAGGTTGGTTAGGATTAAAGATGAACATTTTCCTAGAAATTTTGAACAGGAAAAACTTTCGCAGTTGTGGCTTGAGGTGGAGGGGTTGAATTGTACAGGTGGCACCTAGGGCCTATTGTACTCGCTAAATATATAGTAGCCCCATGGCTTCTTTGGTGCTGACTGACAGCTCACAGCTGACTTCTGACAGTCAACATTTAGGTATATACCTAAATTTTGACTCAGAAGTNGTGGGAAGTGAATGTAAATCCATTTAGGAAAAACCTCCCTCAGTGCACCGGAATCAAACCCCTGTCATCGTCAGTCTAGTCCATTGCGAGAATAGCACGTTTGACCGTGCGTCCACCGAAGCTGGTGTATTCTACTACTTATAATACTACTACTATCATTACCACTAATTACTATTATTACCGTCACTATTATTGTCCATTTAATCAATTGAAATCAATTAACAGAAATAAAAATTGAAAATTTTGCGGAAAAAGAATAGGGAAAATTTTCCGTCTCGCATTTTGATTTAGGATTCATTCGCATTACAACTCAAATTTAAATAGATGTGTCGTTGGTGAACGTTCATTTGATCCTTCGTGACGGAGTTGAGACATTGAATAACAAACACGGTCAGGGGACTTGTTTATGCTCTTTGGCAAGTATTTCAAGGTCAAGCTCCTAGTGCAGGAACTCTCAACCGTCCAGATATTAAGATAAAATTGAAAAATAGGGAAAATAAATAAACAGAGCCTCTTGACATCTGATAAGCTGCTTAGTGAAGAAGAAGAAAAGGGCATAGATCAGAGAAACAAATAGATATATATATATATATATATATATATATATATATATATATATATATATATATATATATAGAGAGAGA
>CABFVX010001060.1:0-49880 GCA_902151425.1 Timema shepardi | reverse complement strand
ATATATATATAGAGAGAGAGAGAGAGAGAGAGAGAGAGAGAGAGAGAGAAAGAGAGAGAGAGAAAGAATGATAAATACAAAAGATAATAGTCATACACTTACTTTATTTGACGAGACTCGACAAACTCTGGTTTCGAGGACATAAGTCGTAGTAAGAGACAGAATAAGTTCAACCCACTTTTCTGAGTTTAAGGAGACAAAAAATATGGAGGTTTACAATTTGTACGATTACAATAATTTATGTATATGATAACGTAAGAAATTTGCTTTATCTTAATTCAACTTTGGGCATGATATTTATAATTTTTGTATAGTCACTGATATGGAATGCGTTACCTCCCACAGTAAGGGACTTAACTGGGTTGGCTGCTTTCAAAACCGCAACCAAACGAAATATTATTCCTAAAAGAATCTAGCTTTTTATGCTTTTGTAAACATTTCAAATAATAATGTTCATAAATAAAGGCTTGAGTTATTGTATGAATGAAGAAATGAATGAAATAATGGTTGGAGGTAATCTAACAGTTATATTTAAACTCTAGACAGTCATTTTATAATAACTATTGTCATTATAAGCTTGTTAAGTTTAATTGGTTGGATGTAAGATAAGGTAAACTAGCCTTAACCTTGCCATAATGTTGCAATATAATGACAAAAAGAAATAAGATATAGCATATCAATTCCAAAAGAAGATTTATTTTAATATCCTGCTCATTAAGAAAATACATCAGACATGATATAAAACTGCTAAACCCAGTGTAAATTAACTATATGTGGTCCATGGCTTGAACATTGATATAAATAATATTTTTTTAAATAACCTCGTATCAAACCTAGTGCTTTGGCTCCAAAGAAAAGATCTTTACTCAAACAATAGCTAACAACGTGTTTAACTTAATTTTAGGATGAAACAAATAGCCGGAACTATTGTTAATGCATTTTAGTGGGAATAGTCCCTCATAGATATCATATTCTGAAAATTGCAAAATGACACCTGGACACGGGAAACGAACACGGGACATTCGGCTTAGTACGCCAATGCTCTTACCACTGAGCTATCCAGGATTCGTCCCGTGCTCATGGTCATTCTTCACTCATAGTTTAAGGCAGAGTCTAGGATGGACGTGTGGAAGTCGTCAGCTTATAAACATGTGATTACCTAAGATCACAGCCATCAGACAACGCAGCCATCAGCGACTCGGTAGTTGGTATTTTTGCAGCCATTCGACAATTATATATATAATTGTACAGGGTTTGCATATATTAATGAAACAAATAGCCGAAACTATTGTTAATGCATTTTAGTGGGAATAGTCCCTCATAGATATCATATTCTGAAAATTGAAAAATGACACCTGGACACGGGAATCGAACCCGGGACCTTCGGCTTAGTACGCCAATGCTCTTACCACTGAGATATCCAGGATTCGTCCCGTGCCCATGGTCATTCTTCACTCATAGTTTAAGGCAGAGTCTAAGATATGCAAACCCTGTACAATTATACATATAATTGTCAAATGGCTGCAAAATGCGCACTACATGTATGCCTACACCCTCTCTGCTCATTCTTGAAACGGATACATTTACTCTTATATTTCGATACTGTGAGGTACCTGTCAGGTCTCCAAGTGGGAAAAGACTATGGGACAAATAGGTAAAAATGAATTAAGCAAAAACTTAAAATAATCATGACAATCAATAGTAAAAAAAAAATCAAAAATGTAGAAGTAATTTGTCCTTGTTCGAATGCAAAAACTGATTGAATTCATAAGATCGATAGTAAGATAAGTGAAGAAAATAATATACACTGTTCTATAAACAAACTGGGGAAAAGAACATCTTATTTAATTAATAATATAATCGTATATCCACCTATAATTCGTAAAATATATTGGTCTTATAAAATATTATTTTACTTAGAAGTTCTTATCATAAAAATCTGCAATTGTAATGATAGGTTTATTAGAAATTTAAAGAATTGAGAAAATATTATCATAATTGGAGATGTCCGCGTACCATCAAAATAATTTTGTTTGTAACGTGTATCAATTAGTAGAGGACAATTTTAAACTAAACTGTTATAATCTGAAAATTGATACCTGGACACGGGAATCAAACCCGGTAAGTACGCCAATTCTCTTACCACTGAGCTATCCAGGGTTCGTCCCGTGCCCAGGGTCATTCTTCACTCATATTTTAAGGCAGAGTCTATGATGGACGGGTGGAAATCGTCGGCTACAAATGTGTTATTTTATTAAGATCACGTGCTATCAGATAACGCAGCCACCTTCGACTCGGAAGTTGGCTTATTGCTGCCAATTGTACAATTATTATAATTGTACGTGTTTGCATATTAATGAACCAAAGCACTCGTGATGCTGAATCATCTTACGGAGGCCAGCGGCAAGGACGTCCTGAGAACGCCGGGATACATCTCCTGGATAGGACACAACTTGGCCTGGCCGACCTATGCTATCGCGAGATGCTACCGCAGATGCCCAGGAATCGCGCGAGAACTACTCTCTCTACCGAGGTGGTGCCAGAAACAACGTAGACCCTCAGGAGGACAACCAGTGGCGGTCTTTAGTGACTCCACTCCCTGGAGCCTCGCCTGTTACTCTGCTACCACCAACACCTCCAGGCTATGGCGTCTGCAACAACTCCTAGAAATCAACGAGGCAGAAGTAACGGTGGGGCTCCTAACCCTGAAATGGGAATATGAAGAGACCGGCAGCCGAGGACACTTTCAATTAGGGTGAGACAACACGACGGCTCTGTACGCCATCGCAACAGGGGAAAAGCATCGTCTTCAATTCAACAGGGGTAAGAAACCTACATCTGTTCGTCTCCAAATTGTTAAGGAATTCTACATGGGACGATTTCTGGATAGAATCAGCGGCTAATCCAGCCGACGACCGTCCCGCCTGTTCATCCAAGAGATCCTGGTCCTAGACACAGAGGAGTTCAGGAGAGAGGCGGTCAACATCGGCCGCATAGATCTGTTGTATATATAAACTTTGTAGATTAATAAACTTGTATGAATATAATAGATTGTAACAAACCTGTATGTATACCTTTGGTCCATTGTTAATAAAGGCAATAGCCGTCGCTCCTTTCACTTCGCCCTCGGCTGTCCCCCCGGAACCTTCCCTCCTACGCATACCGCCCGCGGGCGAAGTATATAAGGCGTGTGGGTGAGGTCTCGGGACTCAGTCGGGACGAGGCGGGAGGGGGGACAAAAATATGAAAGTAAAATAGGTTTTTATCATTCTAAAAGGGACGAGCTTGTCTGTACCAAAGGGGGGGGGGGGAAAGGTCACTTCAGTCTATTTATATTTTCATTTAAAAATTTCTTATATAAAATAAATAAATATAAAGTAAAAGGAAAAAAATATTGATGATAATATTATGCTATATTATGCTATTTTTGGCTATACACATCAGTACTAATTATGCTAATGGGTTATGGATGGAGAATGTTGAACTTAGAGGAAGTGTACCCACATTTGCGTGAGGTGAGAGTGGGGAAACGTTTAGGAAGAACGGCCCATAATACACCTGATCAGTATTGAACCCTGATCTCCCTGACATCGTCATTCTACTATTTTACAAGAGGGATGATTTGGATCCAGTGGCCACCGAAGGGGGACTTTATACTAATAAATAGTTATCTTTATGTCCAATCTTTTAAAACATTTTGCAATTCGTGTCAATTTCATCTTTTTTAACCCTTTTAACTTTCATACTTTTTTATAAGATTTACTTTTAGTCTTTTATTCCTTCTTACCCTTTCTGTCCGGTTCAACTTTTTTGCCATTCTTTTTTATCTTTATTGCCCTTTTTGCTTTTTATTTATTTTCAATTCCCTACATTTTACTGTTTTTGCACTTTATACCCTCTTCCTTTTTACTATTTTTACCCTAAAATATCTCACCGCGTCATAGCCGGGTACTTCAATGCTAGTTTAGTAATAAAGTACAAACTTTTCACCACAACTTATTTTACAGCTCTGAACCGTTTCTAGCCGTTGAGATCTTAAATTTTCCTCCCAGCAGTCCATATTTGCAAATAGTGTTCATAATTTTAAGAATCATATTCGGGAAATGGTTAGCTGACCTTTAATATATCCAAAACTTTCTGGAAAATGCAAAATTCTAATAACTTAGTTCTGAACGCATCTTTCAGAATAAATATAATTAATTGCAAATCAAGATGGCGGAACGAAGAGATTAAGACCTCAACGCGGTTTAATAATATAGATTCCTAAAGCTAACACTTAGTTCGATATATAAAAAATACCTGCTCCTTAGTGTAGCAAAGTACCTCCACAAACTATGACTAAACTTTGTGTTTGAAGGTCATCCGATTGCTGGAAGATTGGTAGAAATATCGAACTAATGCAATGGTACTATACTATGCAATTTATGCATTGCTAAAATCTGAGGCTTACCCGTTTTTAAAATTAATTAAAAAACTAGTTTTATAGTAATAGGTCTAATATATGCTCTACCTAAGCACTTCCTTTAAGGAGGGTGAATTAATATTAGGGGCAAAGCCAACCTACGTCAAAAATAGACTTAACAACGCAATTGCTCTCTGTTAGTAATAAATCATGTTTTCGGGTAGACCAGATGTATCCACACGCCATCATCATAGTCAACTTTTACTCTGTCAATTTAGTGAAATGTCGCCATCTTCTTCTGTTCTTTGAACATTATTCCTCTCTTAATTGTTTCTATTATTTTCCGCTCACTTGCAATATTTCTATCATCTAGTTTACCATCTCTTTTTTGGCCTCTTTTGCAGTATTTTTATTACATACTTCATCTCCATCCTTCCCTTTGGTATTATATCCTTTTTAGCTCTCACTACATGCCCATACCATCTCGATCTTGCTTCCTCTACTATCTCATGTACTCCCTGTACCCCAACTCTCTCCTGTATAACTTCATTCCTAATCTTATTTATCCTCGTGAAAGCTAACATGCTCCTCACAAATTTAATTCCCATGGCTTCCACTTTCCTGGTCTCTCGTACATGCAATGCCCATATTTCTGCTTAAAATATGACCATGTGTAGAAAAAATAGGACCTGTATGACACTTACACTTCCATTGCAGGTCTCTTACACACTCATACTCTCTTAATCCCTAGTGAATAATTCTAGTATGTGATAAGTAATCTATTAAGTGTTTTGACATTTCGAAAAATTGTATTATATTCACGCCCAATCTCTTATTTCCCGTCGAGGGTATGTATTGTTGTGTACAGTAGCCCCATGGCTTCTTTGGTGCTGAATGACAGCTTTAAAAAGCTACCAGACCAAATTACGTATCCCTACGCCGAACCAGATGATCTGCAAAAACATGTGTTCAGCAACTGTCACTTTTGACAGTCAAAATTTAGGTATATACCTAAATGTTGACTGTCAGAAGTCCGCTATGAGCTGCCAGTCAGCACCAAAGAAGGCATGGGGCTACTATAGTAACAAAAATTCACTGTGGCTGAGGAATTTAGATTTAGGGGAAACGTTAAAGTATTTTTGCTAATCTACAAAGTGAAACAATTCTTATAAAATCATGATAATATTCATCCAGGTTACGACCCCGTTTTTCCTTGTTATTAACAAAACCAGTCAAAAAGAGGACTATACCTTATCCTGTGTGTTCAATGATGCGGGTAGCTATCGGCCTGAATAAACATTTCCAGCCAGTTGGGAACGGAGCGGTGGAGGTAAGATGGTCGGAAGCAACACTGCCTCGCGGACAGTGAGCGCAACATGCTGGTGAAGGCAACATCCGCCGAGCGAGGAGGAAATGAGAAAAGTGCAGGAAACAACCGCTCGTTGTGGGGAGGGGGTGGAGGATGACTCAACGGCTCCATTTTATTCTCTGTTTCCTCGGAAAACAACAGCGACAACAAAAACCTGACACAGGTAGAATGTGCTGTGGGAATACATGCATTACTGTTCTGCTGTGGGAATACATGCATGACTGTTCTGCTGTGGGAATACATGCATGACTGTTCTGCTGTGGGAATACACGCATTACTGTTCTGCTGTGTGAATACATGCATGACTGTTCTTCTGTGGGAATACATGCATGACTGTTCTGCTGTGTGAATACGTGCATTAATGTCTGCTGTGTGAATACATGCATGACTGTTCTTCTGTGTGAATACATGCATGACTGTTCTGCTGTGGGAATACATGCATTACTGTCTGCTGTGTGAATACATGCATTACTGTTCTTCTGTGAGAATACATGCATGACTGTTCTGCTGTGTGAATACATGCATGACTGTTCTGCTGTGGGAATACGCGCATGACTGTTCTGCTGTGTGAATACATGCATGACTGTCTGCTGTGTGAATACATGCATTACTGTTCTGCTGTGTGAATACATGCATGACTGTTCTGCTGTGTGAATACATGCATGACTGTTCTGCTGTGGGAATACATGCATTACTGTTCTGCTGTGTGAATACATGCATGACTGTTCTGCTGTGTGAATACATGCATTACTGTTCTGCTGTGTGAATACATGCATGACTGTTCTGCTGTGTGAATACATGCATGACTGTTCTGCTGTGTGAATACATGCATTACTGTTCTGCTGTGTGAATACATGCATGACTGTTCTGCTGTGTGAATACATGCATGACTGTTCTGCTGTGTGAATACATGCATTACTGTTCTGCTGTGTGAATACATGCATGACTGTTCTGCTGTGTGAATACATGCATGACTGTTCTGCTGTGTGAATACATGCATTACTGTTCTGCTGTGTGAATACATGCATGACTGTTCTGCTGTGTGAATACATGCATGACTGTTCTGCTGTGTGAATACATGCATTACTGTTCTGCTGTGTGAATACATGCATGACTGTTCTGCTGTGTGAATACATGCATGACTGTTCTGCTGTGTGAATACATGCATTACTGTTCTGCTGTGTGAATACATGCATGACTGTTCTGCTGTGTGAATACATGCATGACTGTTCTGCTGTGGGAATACATGCATTACTGTTCTGCTGTGTGAATACATGCATGACTGTTCTGCTGTGTGAATACATGCATTACTGTTCTGCTGTGTGAATACATGCATGACTGTTCTGCTGTGTGAATACATGCATTACTGTTCTGCTGTGTGAATACATGCATGACTGTTCTGCTGTGTGAATACATGCATTACTGTTCTGCTGTGTGAATACATGCATGACTGTTCTGCTGTGTGAATACATGCATTACTGTTCTGCTGTGTGAATACATGCATGACTGTTCTGCTGTGTGAATACATGCATTACTGTTCTGCTGTGTGAATACATGCATGACTGTTCTGCTGTGTGAATACATGCATTACTGTTCTGCTGTGTGAATACATGCATGACTGTTCTGCTGTGTGAATACATGCATTACTGTTCTGCTGTGTGAATACATGCATGACTGTTCTGCTGTGTGAATACATGCATTACTGTTCTGCTGTGTGAATACATGCATGACTGTTCTGCTGTGTGAATACATGCATGACTGTTCTGCTGTGTGAATACATGTATGACTGTTCTGCTGTGTGAATACATGCATGACTGTTCTGCTGTGGGAATACATGCATGACTGTTCTGCTGTGTGAATACATGCATGACTGTTCTGCTGTGTGAATACATGCATGACTCTCTGCTGTGTGAATACATGTATGACTGTTCTGCTGTGGGAATACATGTATGACTGTTCTGCTGTGTGAATACATGCATGACTCTCTGCTGTGTGAATACATGTATAACTGTTCTGCTGTGTGAATACATGTATGACTGTTCTGCTGTGTGAATACATGCATGACTGTTCTGCTGTGGGAATACATGCATAACTGTTCTGCTGTGTGAATACTTGCCTGGCTGTGTTGTGTTATGGCATGCCAGAATCTTATTTAGCAGAAGTAGGGCCACTTTCAAGCGAGATAAGCTGCTAAAAGAAAATATATATATTATAAAAAAATAAACAAACCTCTTAGATAAAATACTGTTTTTATTCCACAAATATATATATTATAGAATATGTCGTGTGTCATCGGTAATCTCACATTATTTACGTTAATTGTTGAATTTATGGATGATATAAAGGGTTCATCGATGAAAAAAAAAATAATGCCTTAAGGGGAGGATGTATGGAATGTCAATTAGGGGCAATTATTTTGCAGATTTTATAGCAATACTTTTTTTTACCAATATAAATAGAGGAATACTCGAGTAAAAACATCGAGTTTAATTTTCTTCACATGATAATGTCAACATTTCTTGAATACCTGTCAAGAGTGTCCTGGGATTAAATGGCAACTTTTTCTATGCATTTAAAATGTTTGTCATCCGATGGTGCTATACTAACGAAAGATATTCAACAATACTGTTGATATCAGTGTGTAAATAAAATTTAGCTCTATTTCTACACTCTAAAGATCGTTTAAAAATTTTGCCTTACAAAGTGCTTTGCTATAAAAATTGAAGGAAAACTGGCCATAACTTTATTTCCCTATGTCCACACATTAAACACCTTAAAATATCTTGAATTGGTAGATTTCCTTAAAAACCACAAACTATCAAATATTTGGTCAAGTCTACTACAAACCCTGTGAATGGTGAATGTCGTCTTAGGCTATTATTGCCTGGCTATAGCTAGTTATCTTGATTCATCCCCCAAACTCTCCACAATTTAGTTAGATACCGAACTTGAGTAGGAAAATAAAAACCATCCATCCACAGTAAAATATAAATAATTAAACATTATTTTGAAGATTCATGTTAAGAATTAATCAAATCAATTTGAGATAGTATTTTTTTAATTTCATTTTGATGATTGTTTTACTAGATCGTTTCCTACTCTCCTTTCGTGCAAATGCCACTATATTTATTCAAAGTTCTAGATTACGCATTCAACATTAGTGTATATAGACAACTAGCAATCCCGCATGGGACTGTCCGTGACCCACTGTGGTATAAGAATTATAAAAGCCCTTTCCCCACAAAAATTGTTGATTTCGTATTTATTTGTTTTCGTGGAGGATGAGGCATATTTTTTTTTACCACAGAAATCTCTTAAACGTAATTCTAAACCAAATTAACAATATTTTCTTCGAAAATGGTTGAAAATAGCCTAATTAAAAAGATAATTAAAAATGTAAAAATCCTGCTTCGTGGTGCATTCGGACCCCCTTTCGCCCCCCTCTGTTAAAAATAACAGAACTCTGCGTGCCGTAGATTTGGGCTGGGCATCGCACACAAACAAACAAACGTTTCCATTTATTACCATAGCTAATCTATAATTATGTATGGGTAGTAATACTTTGAGCAAGTGTAGCCCCTTTTCCCCTTCCAGGATCAGAGCGGGCATACACGTGACAAGGTAAATTGATAAAGAAAAGATAAATGGAGAGTGAGCCGATAGGACGTCCAAAAAGCATATATTATGAAATAATATATACAATCATGATATCCAAACTCACTCAGATGTAGCGTAACTAGAAAATAAAGTTATCTCCAGGATGGTGTGACACTTAAATAAAACCTGAATAGGAGTGAACACATTACCAAATAACGGGATTAGAATAATTTTATTTAATCAATAACAAATAGATATATATCTCACCGAACATAATTAAAACTATCAATAATTTTAAAAAATGCCTTCATGAAATACGATAGTTTACTCGTCCAAAGGACTCACAACAATAAACTTTTTTTATTATTATAATGCTTGTATAATATCAAAATGATGAGAATTCATTAGTCAGATGGACTTTAACTAAATACAATTTATAGTCTGATGGACTCCCACTATACGACATGGTTATATTCTCGTTTAATAGGGACTCAAAAGATCTCCGAATTTCATAAATAATGGACGTGACCTCACGATTACTATTATTATTATTATTATTAATAATAGCATTGCGTCTTACTACCCGTTTAGGTTATACGCACTTACGCTAATGTGTAATGGTAGAGTGATTGTGAGATGAAATGGAGGACCTACAGTTTAACGTTGAATCCGAACCACGGTGGAGGCCTGGCACTCCACACATTCACAAGTTGTCTTGTCAGAGGTGAAGGAAGGATTTAGTAATCAGATAAATCTTTGCCGCGACCGAGGATTGAACCCCAGCCGCCATCACAGAAGTCTGACACATTACCCCTAGACCGCCAGGTCACCAACAGCTCACGATTATTTCAAATAACAACAATATTAACAGTACTGAGCAAGGTAGAATTTATTATGTAAATATATGTATATTAATTTGCTCTGTCTAACGGACATCATAGTATTATCATAATAAAAATAGCACCAAATGAATATATTTAATTTAAATTTAATAAATGTCTCTCTTATCTAAATTATTATATTAACCTAATACGTAAAAGGAAAATATTAAAAATTCCTAATGTCTAAATGACATCGCCATTAAACAAAAACAAACATAGCACCAAAGGAATTACTTTTTAAACTTAAATGTCTTAAATACTTGTAAAACTTACATGACTTCATAATATAAATGATTTGAACAAGTTAATAAATTTAAATTTAAATATCTTAAATATTTGACAAGCCTACATGACTTCATAATATCAATGATTTGAACAAGTTAATAAACTTTAAATTTAAATATCTTAAAATATTTTCCAAAACTAGACGATTGTATTTAAAGAATTTTAAGCAAAACAAAAAATTATGTAGCAAATGGTTCCGGAGTTAAATCCATAATAAAAAGCCGAAAAGAAATTTTGCATTATATGTCCGAAAAATAATTTTGAAGCTTACATTTTATATTTGACACCTAGTTATGTTCCGGACGGTTATCCTGCATAGAGATACTTGACCACTGATCTACTGGCAGTAATTATTTGCTAACCAGACTTCTGTGCTGGCGGCCGGGGTTCAATTCTTGGTCCTGGCATAGATTTATCTGATTACCAAACCCTTCCTTCACCTCTGACAAGACATCTTGTGAATGTGAGGAATGCCAGGCCTCCACCTTGGTTCGGATTCCACGTTAAACTGTAGGTCCTTCATTTCATCTCACAATCACCCTACAATTACACATTAGCGTAAGTGCGTATAACCCGAACGGGTAGTAAGACGTGGTGCTAATAATAATAATAATAATAATAATAATAATTGCTAATCTGTGGCTCAAAAAGGGGAGGGGGTTGTAGGGGTCACATATAAGAGATGGATAGACAACAAATGAGAGGGAAGGGGTAGTAGTGTACGGGAAACACGTGATGAGCAGCGTCTGGGTGATTCCAGAACTGTTATTTTTATGTCCCGCGCAACATTTTAGCGCTGTAGACGTCACACATTTTTCTTCCCGGCATCCTCTGTGAATATCCGAAGTTGATGCACCCTTTGACCTTGGGCCTCCAGTTTAATCAACAAGTGCGTGATGGTCAGTCGTTTCTGTGAGGTAGGAAGAGCTCGGGACGTACACAGAAAAAATGGGGCATTGGTAAGCTTTCGATATCACTTCTGTAGTGGTGGTGGGATTTGAACCAAAATAGTGTCCAGCGATTTCTTGATTTATAACGTAGTAACTTTTATAAACGCTACACAGGCTTATCGTAAAAACTATATATTCAAATATTTATGAATGATGCCTATTACTTTATGTTCCAAATACATATTTATTTCTCGTATAAGTTCTAACACATAACAAATATTTGTGTGATCGTAGCTAGTTCGTGTCTAACTTGTTAATTTGGCATTTCATTTGTCAGCCAGGGAATTTGCTCCACGATAACTGTCAAATGCATTCACCAGTTTTAACAAGATTTGACAAGTATGTTGTTTGAACCAAAGCCAAACTATATATGTAACGTACATTTACATGGTTTTTTGATCTGTTTATATCTTCCAAGATGGCAGCTCTTTAAAACGTTTTTCGTTTAACGGCTCATCTCAAGTGATTTGAATTTAAAATTAGAAGAAAACGAACAAGTGACTAAGGTGTAATTTGACATAATTTGAGAGACTGACGTATTAAACCCCACAAGAAAAATGGTTATTATAAATTAATATATTATAAAATATAGATTATTAATTCATTTTCTTCCTAGCTTGATCGTCAAGAGAAAATATCAACTTCAATTCCAAATATTAATAATTATGAAAAATATTTCAATTTTCTATCCAGGTAAAAATTATATTATTGTAATAAATATAAATACACGACATTATTCGGAAACTTGAATAATAAATAAAGCTTAAAATTCACACCAATATCCAATTATCGTCATTATTTTGCTTATTTTAAGAAAATGTGTATTTTTGGAGGTTTAATGTTAAAAATATAGTTGCTGTGTACTGAGTGGCGTAACAAATGTCATCATCAAATTCATTCATATGGCGCTACCTTTATATTATATTAACATTGTCCTACGCATCGTTTTTAAAATGGAGGGATCATTGTCTTTTCTTAAAGTTAACTTATATTTTCTGTACAAATATAATTTAACTATTTAATGTGATTTTAGGGTGAGGGATTGGGGGGGTAGGGTTAACTATCAGTTTCATTTGACAGGCAGCCATTATCTCTTTTTCCGGTGTCAGCTATATAAAGTGTTAACTGAATTACTGTTTTTTTTTGCAAACCCCATATAATATTATCGGAATTTATTAATTTTGTCCATTTTATTTCCTGATAAATTAATTTCTATAATAGTAAGACAATCACTCAACAGAATTTTGTAACCGAACAAAGATTGAAGGAATAATTTTGTATTATTATGTGGTCTAGAATTACATATTGCGATTGGAAAATTATATATTAAGCTTCTTGGCTAGAGCTCAGGTTTTAATAGAACCAAGCAATTGAATGCAAACGATTACCTGATTCTAATATTGGTTGTAACACAAGCTGAAATAAACATTAAAATTGCTTTGTTGTAATTTATTTTATTCGTATTACTGGCAAAAATAATTATATATATATATATGTATATATATATATGTACATATGTATATGTACATATGTATATGTACATATGTATATGTACATATGTATATATATGTACATATATATATATATATATATGTACATATGTATATATATATGTACATATGTATATATATATATATATATATATGTACATATGTATATATAGGTAGAGGTTTGTATGATTTAAAAAAAAATACCAAATAAATAAATTTAATCGTTTAAAATCATATCCTAACTGAAAAAAATAGCCTCAAATTCCCTTCAAATGTGAATATTTTGTGTCTGCACTTATTAGGAGTATATGTATGAATAATAAAATTTTAAAAATGAAGATATAATAATTTATCATACTTTCTAAAATTTTATAACATATACATGTTGGGAAAATGTTGAAAATAATAAAAAGATCTTAAATAAATTGAATGATGAAAATTTCTACTTTTATATATCATAGTGCACATTGATAATATAATATTTACATTTTTTATCACATAGCCTATACTACTTGATATTTATAAATTTATTTCGATATATATATATATATATATGCACATTTCAGTCATTCTAGTTAAATAAAAATATGTTCAACAAGATTATACAAATATTAATAAGTATACAAAAATGTACTTACTATTAACCCCACCAAAAATTTTTAAACAGTTAAACACAATATTGTTTTAAGCTTTGAATCTAAACTCTACCATTTTATATAACATAATTTCTAGTATAAAAACTAATCTGAGAGTTCTAGACGTAACACTCCCTTCTAAAATAGACGTGCAAAGCAAAATCCCGCAGATCCAAGCATCACTTTCTGTGGCCTACAAGAAGTCAAACAAATCTAAATCTATTGTGTTCATGAATTCACTCAGATCATCAAATTTGATAGTTTTGCATCAACCTATTTCAAGATTGAGCTAATTAATCTTCAAGGTAACCCTGAGCCGAAAGCAAAATTTTCAGAATTTCTTTACCGATAATTTATAAAATTGGCCTAAGGGTGACCTGGCGGTCTAGGGGGAAGGTGTCTGACTTCTATGCTGGCGGCCGGGGTTCAATCCTCGGTCCTGGCATAGATCTATCTGATTACCAAACCCTTCCTTCACCTCTGACAAGACATCTTGTGAATGTGAGGAATAGTAGGCCTCCACCGTGGTTTGGATTCCACGTTAAACTGTAGGTCCTCCATTTCATCTCACAATCACCTTACCATTAAAGATGAGCGTACGTGCGTATAACCCGAACGGGTAGTAAGACGCGGTGCTAATAATAATAATAGTAATATTGTCTATGCGACCAGCCACATGTGTGTTAGTTGATAATAATGTATTTAAGAATATATGATTATATTTGTGTTAGGATTTAAATTTACGTTCCGATTTATAGAATAAGTGCAAAGACCATAAAAATAAGCATACTAAGGTGAATAAATAATTAATGGCTAAAACACCTAGTTAATTATTAATCTATTTTCTTTAAAATCAAGTAATGTATTTCATTGTTTATAATAAAAGCATCAAACTCACACTAAGCATTATATAGCTAAACAAAAAACTTCATAGCTGTACCATCTATTATGAGTGTGAAGTTCAGTTTGTACATTTGTAGTGAATTCTAATTGAATATATTAACTATTTACAGAGCCAAAACGAAGTTCATACATTTATAAAAAAAAAAATGTTTTAATCGAGGGGAAAAAAATATTGTGCATATTTTTTTAGCTTTAAATACTAGACATAATTTAGTAATATTTGTTTAAAACCTGTTCCAAGTTGATAAATTGTTATTGTTACAATATTTAACACAATTAATGAAAATATATCATTTGAATTTAGTTAGTAATAGACAGTAGACTACGTTTAGCCTGAGGTTTACCTTGAAATATTAAACACTCACCCTATCTTATAAGTCCTACCACAGTGGAATAACACAATAAATGACAGCCAACTTACTGGATAGAAAAAGGTTACATAGCTACACAAATTGACAAACATTAATCTATAAATTGATTTTAGAGCTTAGTAATTTAATGGTAGTGGTTTCTAACAAGCCAAGAAAAAATGTTTTTTGAAGTAAAGTCAAAAATTTTGTTTGAAATACAACAAAAATTTTGGATACTTTTTTTTTAGAAATCCAAATAATTTTAGCTTGGATGTAATTAGAAACTTAAAATATAACTTTTAACTTTGTCAAAATTTTTTGTGTAAATTTTAATAAAATATTAGTGTAATCTTTCTATTCGCTAGACGACCAACAAATACAAACAAAAACATTGGATACTTTTTCAGAAATCTGAATATCTTTAGTTTAAATGTGAAAAAAATAGTCCTTTTAATTTTATGTCAACTTTTTCTTTGTAGCTTTTAATAAAATGTTAAAATGAAATCCTTCAATATGGAAGACCATGGAAATCCTTCATTATGGTAGGGGTCCCATGAGTGTAAATGAATGGAAAAGTAGTGGCTCTGGTCTAGAAAACCGAGATAGATGGCCATGAGAGTTCTTTTGATGACCATATGACAGCTTATATCCACAGCAGTTGGCACTATCTCCACCAACAGAAATTAGCCGCTCGTCCGGTATGGCTCGATTTCAAAATTACAACATGGAGTTTTGTCTTTTTTTCGTTGTATAATTGAAATACTCTGTTTAAATTTGGTGTGGACTACATACTCCATGTTATCAAAGTAAGATTGCACAGCTAGCGAATCCAAACTCGAACCTATCAGATATTACTCAGATAGTCACAAGCACCTGTGTTTAGCGTTTAGCAGGACGCTTGCTGGAGCGCCGAGACGCGTTGCAGGCATTCAGAAAATCAGTATTAAGTGGTTTGTTAATTTAAAACAGGAGAAAGCTATAAATATGTCGCTATAAAATAAATAACCATACACTTAAAGTTTCATATCTTTAAAAATATAAATCATGTAAATAGATAAACCGGCTCAACTAAATATTTTTCGTGTCAAAATTTGTGGTTTTAAGATCAAGAGAAAATACTCACAAACATTGATCTAGCCTTTGACAAATAATTAAAGTAAAATGTTAATAAAGTTGCAATAGAAAACATAAAAAATATTATTTATATAAGATTTTATTAGGAGTTTTGGGAACATCAGAGCTGGCATTTTAATAATAAATACCCTTGTTTGGCACGTTCCCTTCAAGAAGGTGAAATCCTTAATTTAGTATACTGTCCATGCTATATTTTTATATAGGATTTTATTTATTTATTTAAAAGTAATTGTTAACTTATATTTTTTAACATATTTGGTTAATAACTATGAAATACCCATTAATTGAAAAAGTAAATATATGTAGTATTTTTTTATAAATATAGCAATATTAATAAAAAAAACTCCTCATTATTAGGATTGTAAGTCGCTATTTGGTTCATAACTGTCTGTGCACACTACAGTGGTCTTTACCTTTTGTTTAGGCTAAACATATTATGTTTACTGGCTCATAATATTCAGTGCTGCCACTATTAGCTAAAAACTCTGTGAAACAATAATTGAAAAACAAATCTCAGCCATTCTAAGAAGGGGTTTGATAATCTACCTATAAATAAGTCATTGTAGACATCTTGTATGCAAATTAAATTCAAAAGTAATTTGTATTATTATTATTATTATTATTATTATTATTATTAGCACCACGTATTACTACCCATTCGGATTATACAAAACTAAGTTAATGTGTGATTTTAGAGTGATTGTGAGATTAAATGGAGGACCTAGCGTTTAACGTGGAATCCGAACCACGGTGGAGGCCTGGTGCTCCACACATTCACAAGCTGTGATTAATATACGTCTTGTCAGAGGTGAAGTAAGGAATTTTCATTATTAAATAAGAGTTTAGACAACCACATAGAGGTTGAAATCGTTCATTTTCAAACCTGGTGAATATGAGAAAAGCGTAAAGTGTGGATTCAATCCAATTCTCCCCCCTCCCCCCCTCACCTATCTCCCATTCTCCCATTAAGATTGCTAGGGTTAAACTATTTAATACAATTTATTTATTTTAGGAAAATTCACAACATTTATAGCAGGAAAAATAGATCATTAGAATGTTGAAAAGAATTTTTTTTAATTGCGGTCCTATTTGGCCTAATGAAGCCAGGATGAAGAGGAAATTTAAAAAGCCACGTTGAGTATGCCAGGCAATAATTATGTCTCTCTCACGATAAAATCAGACTGTACTAGTTTAAGCCTTCATTGTGTGTCCACTATAACTCATTTGATAATAATTATGTTCATAGAAAAATTTAAATAAAACTGACACAAGGGATATAAAATAAAATTAATTAAATTTTAATAATCACTCCAGAATTATTTTTAAAATATATGATACATTATTATTAACCGTTTCTATGGTCAGAGATCCTGGTTACAGAACCAGATACTCTAGGTTTGATCCCCGGCACTTCCAGATCATTCTGTTAATTAGTGGGTCTAGAAAAGGGTAAAACTCTTGTCAATTGAGGCCAAATGAGGAGCTACTTGGAATAGTGGCTCAGGAGCGTTCGTTGTGCTGACAACATGACAAACTCAATCCACAAATGTTGATACTATCCTAAACAAGATGCAGTGTCCGCTTGGTGAGTATAGCTCAGTTACCAGCTAACACCATACATTTTTTGAAAATATATATATCATGATTTAATATATTTTTTTTTAAATTAACTTTCAAAGAGTTTGTTAACGGTTGAAGTTTTATCTTTGTGATCAGGTTACTTAAATTTGTCCATGGATATATTTATTCTGGTAACAGATAAAATATTCTGTTTATTTTGATGCCAAGGAAATTCCCAAGCTCCCTTGTGTGTATCATGTCTTACTAACCATCTGGGCTATCAACATTTAACTAAACCAATGTTGTAGATATGATGGATATCTATCACAGTTGGCGTGGAAGGATAATTGGAAAACATTTAGGAAAATATACCTTCAGTGCATGTGTATGTGATTGACCTTCGACATTTGTATCACCAGACAATCCATTTTATCACGAGTGACGTCAAAGTGCAGATGACTAAATGATAAATATAAACTATTACTAGTTAATACTAAAAGTTATGAGTTGTGGACCTCAAATATTTTATTCAAAAGCTACGAAAATTCATTATCGATAATACAGTTTTTCAAACTGAGATTTTTCCTTGGTGAACAAGTTAGACAAAAAAAAGTATTCTACATTTATCAATTACTCATGCCCATGCTGTTTATGTCGTTGTTCTTGCAAAACTTTATTAAAACTAAAATTAAAATAAACCTTAGGTACTCTATTGATTTTTATAATTTTTAAATTAATTGTAATGAGCTTGAAAATGAAAAACCTACTAATCATCTGCCATATTGAAACAAGTAACCAAATTGGAAAACAATGTATACATATCTTTCAAACGATGTTCAGGGAATCGTTATAATTTTTGTTATTATCATCATAATTAATGTTGGCCATCATTTGGCCAGTTCAGTTTATAAAATGCCTCCATTCCTCTTTTCTTCCACCACTATACATCCTTTATTTATTTCCAGTCATCTTCTCTCACTCACAAACTTTGCTGTTATCTGCTCCTGCCATCTCTTCCTTGGTCTCTTTTTCACTCTTTTTCTGACAAACTTCATCTCAGAAAATGTCCCTGCCAGATTTAGTTAAAATTGATTGCTGAATCTAACAGTTATTGCGGAACACACATTTAACAGAGAGAGAGCAGAAATGATAAAGGTCGAGTTAAATATGACCTCGCTACTTTTGGTCAATAAAAATGGGCATGAATATGCGATATTTCTTCTCGGGATTTGATGTCGAATCACCAATACCAGACAGGGAATTGAATATAACACTTTCCAACGTATTGTGTATATTCACCTAAAGCACTGATATCCTAATTGTTTGAACATATAGACATCTATTTCTGCTCGCATGCGGATGGAATCTGTGCAAGTAATATTGTTCTGATAATGGTTCAACCAACTATAACCAATATTATCATTGTAAGCCAGACATGGAAGAACCAGCCTTGTCTAAACGATGGAATCAAAACATTCGACTCTGATGTTTCTCGCTCCGGTCGAACACGCAAAATAACAGTTACAACCAAAAAGTAAATATTCAAACCAATCCATACAAATATGTAAATACACAACATAGCTTAGAGGTAATGGGACGAGTTACGTTTAATTATTTAATAGAGCCTACATGATTTGAATTACTATACGTTTTAAACTCAATACCTAATATAGGTTTTTTCAATTATTAAACTCAGTTAAGTAATAAAAGTAAATACGTTGCTTTAGTAATAATTTATTTTAATATCAAATATAAAATGTTTACAATAAGTGGGGAGGTAAAAATGTATTTAATAGAAATTTAATTATTAATTTAATGGTTGATGAAGTTCAACTTTAGTTCATTAAGTGGATAACATTTTTTTGAGCAAATTTATCTTAATGGGTCTATTACAATTATTATTATTACATTGTGTTCTGTCTTACGACAGGTCCATTAATTTTATAAATTGACCTGTATCACCAATGTACCCTGCCCTCTGCGGCTCGGCTTTCTTATTCTCAAGCTACCTGAATTTTCTTCTGTCCTTTAAGCCATCCAATATTTGAATCCTCCTTTTAAGTTCCTTTCCTTCTCTGACGTCGTGTAGAAGACAGTTTCTCTAAACGTCTTAGAAATAAATAGATTTCATTAAGTAGTGCGTTGACCAATGGACAGTAAATAGAAAAATTAAGAAAGTTCAACTATTTTTAGATAAACTTAATATATTGAAAAATGGTAATATTTAAGAATGAAACCAAACAAAATGTTGGCATGTTTGAAGCTCTATATATCAATTTATACTACCTTTATTAAATTAGCAAATAATTTTACTGGTAATATATTACTGTGCCATTAATTATATAATCCTAAATGGCTAAATTATTTTAACCACTAATATGAAAATAATAGTTAATAGTAGAATAAGTATTATTATACTAAATAGTAGTATTAATATAGTTAGTATCAGTGTGCCAAAAAATTTTGATACCAAATTCTATTCAAAGGTAATCTAAAGAACCATTTTATTTCTTTAAGTAATTATAAATTATTAATGCCAAATTAAATGGGAAAGAAAAACACAATGATACACCTAAAAGCTGGCTGCATCTATAATTAATAAATATTTATCCCCACCCCATCTTATTTCCAAACCGGAATATTATCATCTAACTACACTAAATTAGTGTAAGTGGAATATTGTTTAACTGTAGAGAAAGATAATGCAACCTTCGTTTACCTTGAGAGAGAATTGTAACTATACTATGATTTTGGTAGGAAGAACAGTAGAAGTTAGTTACTAAAGTTACTAAAACAATTTTAATATATTCATACATCAAGTCATGCTATTTGCACCTGTCATTTTTGATATATATTATCAATAACTATAAAATACCACAAATAATATTGTAAAATGTTAACAATATTGGCCGCAAATAAATATGTTTGAATTTTCTCTACTGTTCTTCCAACCAATATCAGGGTGTATTTAGAAATACAATTGACTCGGATATGAACCACGATCTCACCGTCACTATTGAACCAAATTAGTATAGCATGATGTCAAGACCACTGGACCACAGATAAAACATAGTGGTCTCTAGCACCGCTTATCATGCTGGTTACCATGGTAACTACAGGCGTTTATCAACACTTGCACTTGACACTTACTACAACTAATGTAAGCTACAGTAGCCCCATGGCTTCTTTGGTGCTGAATGACAGCTTTGAAATGTTACCATACCTAATTTATGTATCCCTACGCCGAACCATATGATCTGCAAAAACATGTGTTTAGCAGCTGTCACTTCTGACTGTCAAAATGTAGGTATATATCTAAATGTTGACAGTCATAAGTCAGCTGTGAGCTGTCAGTCAGCACCAAAGAAGTCATGGGGCTACTGTACAGGTAGCCCATATACAAACAGTTGCAACACTTCATGAATTATATATATTTCTATATAATATATATTATGTATTTGGTCTCGATGCACTAAGGAGTGTGTAGGTATAATTTGAATATCACCTCCTTGATAAAGTGTCTATGTATAAAATTTAATCAAAATCGTTAAAGTGAATTTCAAGAAAATCGATTATTTATCTTTCTGTCCTTAAATTTAGGGTTAGACGTCTAGTTCCAAAAACTCCTCAAAAAGACTTTATTAAAACCCAAGATACTAAGTTTTAGTCCAATGAGTAAAATAATTTCGGCTCCAGCCCGAGGTACAGACAGACAGACATCATTGTGAAAGTAACATTTTTGTTTCAGGGGGTTCATGGAACATCGAAACATATAAAAATATCTCGTTTGTATTTTTTGGAGATCACAATACTTTCTCTCTGAGGTGTATAGAGGAAATAAAAACAAAAAACATTTAATACAAAAAAAATCTGAACATTTTTTTTTGTTTTGTTAGTAACAATAAGTTTTCCCGGATAAAGAATGTAAACAATGTCCGTGAGAAGATATGTTGAATATTTCGTGAGAACTACAATCATTGTTTCAGTACAATAGCGGCCGGGGTTCAATCCTCGGTCCCGGCACAGATTTATCTGATTACCAAACCCTTCCTTCACCTCTGACAAGATATCTTGTGAGTGTGGGGAATGCCAGGTCTCCACCGTGGTTCGGATTCCACGTTAAACTGTAGGTCCTCCATTTCATATCACAATCACCCTACCATTACACATTAGCCTAAGTGCATATAACCCGAACGGTTAGTAAGATGCGGTGCTAATAATAATAATTCAGTACAATGTCTTCTACCGAAACTAGTATGCAAATAGCACCATTGTTGCTCTGAGCTGTATAGTGCCAAGTCTTGAAGTTGACCTCCACAAGGGGTCCAGATGCAACCCGCCATATGTCTTATACCCGATGAAAGGGAAGAGGTCGAGGTGAGGTAGTGGTTGTTAGAGGCTTACAACCTCGCAAGGGTGTTAGTCCAATGCCCCATGACTTGATCCGCCCAGAACTTCTCCAACACATTAACCAATTAGACGGCTCGATGGAGGTAGCGCTGTTGTGTGCTATGGGGTGGCCACTGCTTGGAACAAAGTGCAGGACCGGTGGGAAGAAGGGGAGACCTGGTTCGAGAGGAGGGGGTTTGACACCCGAGTGTACTGGGGAGATCTTGTTCGAGAGGAGGGGGTTTGACACCCGAGTGTACTGGGGGGACCTTGTTCGAGAGGAGGGGGTTTGACACCCGAGTGTACTGGGGAGATCTTGTTCAAGAGGAGGGGGTTTGACACCCGAGTGTACTGGGGAGATCTTGTTCGAGAGGAGGGGGTTTGACACCCGAGTGTACTTAGGAGATCTTGTTCAAGAGGAAGGGGTTTGACACCCGAGTGTAGAGGGGGGATCTAGACCATCAGGAAGGACTGTAATCGGCAGTATTTTCAGTGGTCAGTTATGAGTATCACCATCGACACGGGATTAACTAACTATTGAGACCGAATGTGTCCTAACACCATAAGAAGTACTCACTGGAACTCTCATAATTTTTTTACACTATTATTATTATGGACATTCAATAAACACAGCTTTTATAAACCCATATCTTACTACCTCCATGGGATATACACGCTATAATAGAGACAGTTACATTTTATAAATATAAAAGTATTAAACAAACAGAAAACCTCACATGCCTTAGTTGTGCCTTTGGCAAATCTTTTTTATTCTAATTAAAAAAAATTCAAGCCTAATTACTGGTGATATTAAATAATGTGATTTTAAATAAATACAGAATATTACAAAATGCCTCTTGAGGCGTGATTCACGTAAACTCACGTATACCAGTTCTAAATCCCTGTGTTGGGATAGGCCAGGGTTTTGGGGGATCCCCCAATCAACTTCTCTAACCCTTCTAGAAGGCGGTACTATAGAAAGTTAATGCTAAAATGGTGGTTCTTAAAATAATTTCTAGTTATTAGGATGAAATAATCTTATTTAAAAAAAAGTATGATCTGTTTTCTAATTGAAATATGGAATAAAAACGCTTAGCAAAAATGTTATTGCGTGAAGTACACTAAGTATTAAAAGTTTAAGAGAATTAAATACATAGCACTTTCTCAATTTATAATACTCGTATTTTAAAATATGAAACCTGCGTTAGTGCTAATGTTAATAGAGTTATTAGTCTGATATTATCTAATCCACTAAGATATGGATAGTCAGGGTTTGATTTTAAGTTAAGTATATTGATATAATTTTTTCCTAAATTGTTTCTCAGTTTCGTTCCATGCCAGAGAGGGTATATTTCTTCTAAATAGTATACTCTTATCATCCCAAAGCTATTAATGTGTATTCACAGATAAACTGGATGAGTCTTAAGAAATAATACATAGGAAATAAAACTATATATTATTTGTCTTCATTAAGACAATGTTTAATTTGAATTATCTCGTTTTTTTTATATAAATATGTTTCTGAGAAATTAAAATATATTCTCACAATAACTTGGATATTATTTGATCAATATAAAATTAACTTTTAAAATTAAGTACAATTTAAATTAAGTTAAGTTAAAATGTTTTAAATATATTCATATTAACCACATGGATAGAAGTTTGTATCACTATTGTTGGTGATGCATGAAAAGGGGAAATGATAATTTCTAACACATCCTTGGTATTTATGTTGGTCATTCTACTTCCAAGGCGTAAAATATCGTGCTGCAACCTATATTAATAATAATCAATTGACCGGTTTGTTTTCTTGTCCTTAGTTTTACTATCCGCCTGCTCTATAATTTATAGATGACTCATACATATTCATTAATATTATGAATTTAATTTGAATAATTAGGTGGGGATGGGGATTAGTCAGTGCAAAATATTTAGGAAGTAATATCCACAGCATTTTCAACTTGGATTCGAACCAAGACCTTACCATCATTAGAAAACTAGACTATATTAGATTGAAGGGTATTGTCTGTGGGCCCAAATATTCTGATCCAAATTTAAATGAGATTATTACTATCCCCAATTTTGTTTTTAGTGACAAATGTGATTTGAATCATCCATAGTTAATAAATGTATATTGTTGTATAAATGTATGTTGTTATAAATGTGTATTGTTTATTATGCATGTGTATATTATTGAATTATTTGTAAATAGTAAATATGAACCAATTATAGGAAGCTTATAGATGCAAGAATGTAAGCTATGAAAGGAAAAAAATATATATATATGTATTTAATTTATACTTGAAGTAATTTGATTTTATCTAACATTATACTTTTGATTTTATTTTTTTAGGCTGGTCCATATATGCTCGAAAGATGGTTTGATTAGTTTAAAACGATAGTTGGTTAAAACTGACAAAAAATACATTTATTTACTGGCCACTACAAAAAAATTAAATCGTAATAATATGTGTATAGTTATATAACTTATATAATTGATGAAAAAAATATTTAATGTTTACTATAATTTCCTTATAAAAATTGTAGATAGAAAGTTATAAAATAAAAACTTACACTTCAACAGCAAATTCTTAAGTTAATATATATTTAATTCTCATTTAAAGGATGTATTGTATTTGAGGAATATTTTTACCACAAAGCAATGATCAATCTTTATGATTTATGTAATATCAAATAAAAAATTTGATTTCTTTCAAATTTGATACCTTTGTGTTATATGATCTCATCTTGAAGAAACCATCATGTTTACTAT
The DNA here is from genome assembly GCA_902151425.1 of Timema shepardi. NCBI lineage: Eukaryota > Metazoa > Arthropoda > Insecta > Phasmatodea > Timematidae > Timema > Timema shepardi. The sequence continues at coordinate 25,162 of CABFVX010001060.1, read as the reverse complement.
AAAATTAATGTTAGCTCACTGATAACTGATCTTAGAAAATCATATTACTTTTTTAGAAAAATATGTATTGATTCTATTCAAAATTTATTAATGGGGTGTGTTTCTCATGCTAAATCAAAGCGTTCTGTTTTTCCCGCAGGTAAACACATATATACTAGGACTTAGAAAAATATTAATTCAAGCTATAATAGACAATTTTAGAAAGTAAATACAATTTTTTTTAGCACTGTGTCTTACTAATTGTTCAGGTAATAAACGTATGCACTAATTACACCAATGAGTTAGAGATGAGGAAAGATTTTTTTTTTAATTTACCCGCATTTGCGTGGCAGGAGAGTGGAAAATTTATTTGAAAAAATACCCTCATTATACACGACTGGGATTTGAACCCTTATCTCCTTGTGATTGGCAGTCTAGTTTAACACGAGTTTTACACATTTTAGACCATGTGACCACCGAAGCAGGTACTATTTAATAAAACTTTGAGGGACATGAGGGTAAACTAATGAAATAATGTTGTATTTTTAGCATTTAATTATACAATCTATTTATTGTGACATAAAATTTACTGTACACTTATGTTCAATTATATACTTGATACTGGCTTGAAAATGTTCACATTTAAATCGTAAAATGTATATTTAAAATCCCATTTCAGAGGTATAATTATATCGATTTTGTTATAATACAATCAATTCAGCAACTATCCTACTACTTTAGTTATTGCCAAGATCTCCTTGACCAGAAATATTAGTAGTTTTGAAAAGTATATTAACAACTTAAAACCACATCGTTGGCCCCAAGATCTAAATGTAAATATATTTTAAGTAACAGGAAGGTCAAGATTTGAATGCTGGCCCAGTATACTTATGATTGTTTATCTAAATGTTTTTCTCCTTTACCTCCAAAGTGAAATGTGCTATAATTTTCTGTGAAATTTTACCTTAATCACCCTCACCCTATCAGCGTAGTCATTAATATGTGCGTAAAAACCAAACTGCTACTTAGACGCCGCGAAAACAAAACAGACTTAGATCTGTGTGTGTAGCTTGTATTTGTAGACCAAACAATCTCCCTCTAAGTCTGATTGTTATTTCATACACTGAGAGATTGGTTGACTTCAGATACTAAACCATAAGTACAACCCTTAGGGTTAGTTTCATAGTCAGACTTAGTACAACTCAAGTGTGGTGCTATACTAAATAAATAAAATGCACTTGCATTATTGGGATAAACAACTATTGGTACTTCTCACGTACTAAACCGCACAAACTCCTCTGGGCCAAGTTTCAAAGTGGATCTCTTCTTAAAGCATTGGCCTTTTTCTTTTTGCTTTGGAATGAAGAGCCATAACAAACGGTTACATTCAATAATTCTGATCGTTTTGCAATTTTATTGTTGGGATGGAATAGAAGCATGTTTATTAAGTTATACTTTTTATATACACACCTATATAATTTTAACAGTGATAAAATATCGATAAAATCAACACATTTCAATAGAAAACTGCCGGCTTCATAGCAAAAAATAAGAAAATGTAACAATTAATAAACATCGATTCAATATCTTAAAAGATATGTTGAAAATCTTAATATAAAAACTTCACTCGTTCTCGAGAAAAACTGATATTTCCAAACGTATGATTTTTCCGCAAGACCTGTCCGGTAGCTAGCGCCATCTATGGTTTCCGTGACCCATCTGTTCTTGTTGGCGCGGAAGGATACTTTGGTCGGTAATGAAGCTACGCCACGCCTTTCAATCTCCCACCAACCATTCCACAAAATAGGTTTTAATAATAATAATAATAATCGACTTTAATGGCGAAGTTAAGGCTACTGCCTTTTCTTACACTTAACCAATACAATTAAACTGAAGTTTAACAAAATAATATATATAAAAACACACAAATAGTATTTAAATAAAAAAACTAGAGCTAAAATACACAAGGATTACGTACCACGGTCGCACGCGCGCGCGCGCGCACACACACACACACACACACAAATGTGCGATTACGTCTTACCCCTCTCAATCCCACGAATGAGCTTCCACACGCAGCTTATTTGTGACTTTTCTCTTGAAACCATTAAATTCTAATTTCTTTACATCGTTGGTTAGGGTATTCCATGAACGAGAAGCTGAAACCGTGAAAGAATTTGAGTAATGAGTGGAACTATGAAGAGGAATGAATAAAATTGAGTTTTCTTGTGATCGAGTGTTGAAATTATTATTAGGGTTGAGTGAGCGAATACGTGAAGAAAGGTATTGTGGGTAGTTGGAAGTCAATAGTTTCTTTATGATTGTCATCGAGTGTAGAGCTCGTCTTTCTTTAAGTCTTAGCCAAGTTAACTTCTTATAGTATGGGGAAATATGATCACGTTACCGGAGGTCGAATATAAATCTAACACATGTGTTCTGGAGTCTTTGTAGTCTTTCCGCAAGGTCAGCTGTCAGGTCATTATAAACTACATCACAATAGTCGAAAAGCGGGAGGATAAGTGATTGGATAAGAGTGGATTTAATATTCATTGGTATAAATTTTTTCGGGCGCTTAAGTGAGTGTAAGGCAAAGAACACTTTTTTACATATTTGTTTCACATGATTATTCCATGCTAGATTTTCATTTATATGTAAACCAAGGTTATTAACAACCGGCACAAATGGAATTGGGCTGTTATTTAAATTTATTTGTTGTACAGATGTGAAGCTCAATGTGGATAATAATTTTTTTGACCCTATATCAATAGATTGAGATTTTTTTGGATTTACATTAAGACCATTTTGTAGTGACCAATTATGTGTTGCACTTAAGTCAGCATTTATATTATCCACGGCACTATCGATATTAGAAAGAGAGGATGATAAATAAAGTTGGAAATCATTGGCATATAGATGATGTTGAGAATGTTGCAAACAACTTGGGAGATCATTTAGACTTACACTCGACAGGACCAAGGCCCTTAACAAGTAATCAAACCTATTGTAAGCTTAAAGACATAGACAACATGGTACTTGTTACCCAAATACAGTTATAACTTCTCTACCAGATTTGTCAATTACAAATGTTTAGTTTGGTACCGTTTAGGGAAGAACTATATATTGATTTTATTCAGAATGGATATCTAGAACACTCTTTAAAAACAACAAAAATAATTTGTACTGTCAACATTGAATACATTTTAGTATACAAATAGTCTTATTGTATTGCCTGTATAATATCCATAAAAAGTTATAATTACAGACCAAATGAAAAAGGCGTATGAATATGTGAAAGTGGATATAGTGGAGGGTGTATATGTGCTTTCTCTGATACTTATTTTACCACTCAACTAGGAAACGTATCCAAACATGTAGTTAAGTTATTTTCTTTACCATGTTGGAATAAACTATGACAGATTACATGTTTAATATAATATGTAAGAATACAAGATCAAGGCAAGGCTACTGAAATTGGATTTTGAAAGGCTCCGTTCCTTTCTCCTTTGTTTTTCATACTTTTTTGACATTGTTTTAGATGGGTGAAATTTTGTCCGTAAAAAATCTTGACTATCTTAAAATATAAGACTTTAAATAAAAAAAATGTTATTTAAAATTAAATTTAAAAATACATATAATTTTAACTTTCTTTCTCTCGCATCAGTGAGTACGTGAACTAAACACTAAATTCAGGTATTCAGGTGTTGCAATTAAATTGGATCCTGGGTTTGAATCTCGACCTATAGTAATTAAGATGTAATTTCTTAAATAGTTTCCCTACCTACTCTCTACTCATTACTTTCATGCGTGAATTGGTACAGTTTATTATGGTGATTCTAAAGTAAATATTGTATTGCATAAATGTAGATATTATGATTATAATTTATAAATAGTTATTCAATTATTTCAAATCATTACAGTTCAAGAGTTTAAGGGGGCAATATTTGTTAATTTATGCTCTTTGCATACCAATGAGTGGAGCTAAAATTTATTCCAGCTAGACACATATAAGAGGCTTACACAGTTAAATATTTATAACTAAAAATTAAAATAAATTTTTAATATATGAGCCGTTTAAAAGTGGTAAATTAAATTGTTGTTACTTTACATAAATACTCTTATTTTAAAATCGGGAATATTTAATCTATCTTATTTTGTAGTATACAATGTCATTTTTTAAAGCTCATTATTTTAAACATAACTTTAACTCGTTAATTGTATTAATGTGTCCAGAATAAATCATTACAAAAATATATTTTAAATGTGTATTTCATGAAATTTATCTTATCGACAATATCGTTTGTATAAACAACACCCACTAGTGGATCAAAATATACCAAGCAGAGACAGAGGGTAAGATAATCCCAACTAATGACACACCCAGGAAAAGTGGACGCTGGCTTTTTCAGCTGGTCGGCGATTCTGGAATGAGCTTAGACATAGCAACTTGCTAACTTTTCCAATATGACCCACCCACCCCCTCATATGTTTCCTATCAAAATATTTTATATTAAAAAATATTTATAGTTATCATAATTATCATGTGAATATTAGGTACAGATAGTGAGATTTGCTAAAAAAAAGATTTTTCAAAAAACGTTTAAGCACTAAACTATGACAACTAAACATAGTTGTTTGAGGAAAAACACATACGTTAAATATATCAGACTACATATCCCTGATTTCAAAATGATACCACTTATAATCTAAAATTATCAAATATAATTTAATTTAGAATGTTTATTTTAAAACCAACTTTCCAAATGTGAAGTATTTGAGGTATTTTATTGTTGAATTTAAAATTTCTATTTTGGTCAAATATTTCTAAAGTTTTGGACAAATCAATCCAGTTAATATTCAATTAATTTCGACTTGAGCTTTGGGTCTTGTTTTTACTCGGGTGAGCTATTATTTACCCTGCGCTATGTAAATGAACCAAACATTTAATAATGTTATAAATTGATATTGTTTAAATCTGAACCATTTTTTAAAACCAGTAAAATTGAAGTAATTTAACTAATTTATGAATAAATATTCATATTAATTTTATACTGCTAAGACGATGGGCGATAGTAAGGAATTTGTTTAAAGAAATGCAGAAATTTTACTAAAGGCTAGCAAGTAAATAAGTTTATAAGTGAACATTAAAAATGCTAAGTATAAATGATCAAACAGAGAATTGAGGACGATAATTTAAATATTACTGCAAACAACATATCATTTGACAGGTTCAATGAGTTTAAATATTTTAGGAAAAACTTTAACTAACAATAACGATATTAAATTGAAGACTAGAAAAATAAAAGCATTCTGGAAATGTAAGATATTACTCAAGCAATAAATTGTTGCCATCTCGCCTGCTGTCAAGGAATGTACAGCCCTAAATATAACCTACAAAACAATAGTTTTACCAGTTGCTCTCTATGGGTAGTTACTAAGAACCCTATATAAAACGTTTAATTGTATCCTTTCTGTAAATATTGAGGAATTGGTTTCAAATATTATATTTAAAATGTGCTATATTATGAGGATAATACAACAATTGACAAAACATAGTTAAATAGTAATACAATTTGTGTTTCTACAAAAAATATAGATGTATATAGTATTTATTATTTTAATATGTATGAAATAAGTATTTAAAAAACCTAATGGATTCAATTATGATGTAAGTAAAAAAAAGTGTGTATTTATAACCAGTATATTAAACTCATTTTATAGTATGGTAGTACCGTAACAACACGACTAGTTTTATTCATAATTTACAAATTTCTAGAACTAAAATCTAGATATAAGCAATTACTACTTTTCAATAAATATATGCATCTAATTTATAATTAATTATTGGTTATGACATTAATTAAGATACTGATTTTTAATATATTTCATATTAATTTTATTTAAATTCCTTGTCTTTGTCATGCTATTTTTCTTGTTATTTACACTGTAAATTTCATAGTCTCTCTGTAGTAACACCAAATAGAAAGCCACAAATATAATACTAAGGAAAATTCAGAAGTTGCTTAGGGACTGGTACTAGGTTGAGAAGGATTCTTCCTTAAAGTAGGAAAGCTTAGAAATAATTACGAACATAATTGGCAGTCAACACTGAAAATATGTTGGTATATTTTTGGTATTAAGTTACAGATGATTAATTTTCAGCTTCAGTACATTGACTTCCGAATATATGAAAATTATATTATTAGCTTAAATAAATGTCAAAAACATTTATTTATGTTTCTTTATAAAAGGAAGATGGATACAAAATCTGCATTCACATGGTATTGCCTACCCAAATTTATAAGGGAGATTCTAGTGGTGAGATCGTAATTAAAAATATCGATTACCAGCCACCTAATCGGGGGAGAATATCTTGGTACTGCAGTATTTCTTAGATAAATAATTTATTTGAATCATTAACGTAAATTAAATAATACTAAATTAGCCTAAAACTGTATGTTGTTACCAAGTTCAATGTTCACAGTTATAACATTAAAATAAAGAAATTTAGAAAAGTTAATAGAAAAATTCTCACGCAATTATATATTAACTGTTGTGGTCTTTATCTGTTATTTTTGATAGATATTACCAATACCCCAAACACAATATTAATAAAACGGAAATTAGTAACAATGCTAATTGCAAAATAGTGTTTTTCTCTCCTTAAAGTTTCTTTTACGTAAAACATACCATATAATTTTATCTCCCTAATTTTCCTATTAATAAAACATACAATGTCATTTATCTCCTAGCTAATATTATTGAATTACAGTTTGAAAATAAGATAATTTTACCTATTCATGAGCTGTTTTAAAACAGTTAAACTTAAAAAGTAAGGTTTTTAATCATATGATGACATGTTGATACGTTTTAACTCCATTTTTGCTTGAACTATATTTTGAAATAATAGACCACTTTTTTAAATTACGTGAAAATTTTGGGCGTCTGAAATGCGTTTAGGTGCTCAAGTGAGCCACCCCTTAATGGGTTTTTCTTTTATATTTAAAGAAAAAAAAAGCTTCTTTTGCATTATTTCACTATGGAGTCAGCTATAAAATACGGACATAGCGTAGTAGAAAAATGTAAGAATGTTATCTTTCATTATAATCATTATTTTCAATTATATGAACAAGTTATAAAGAATATACCCTGCTTGGTTTTCATCACGTATTGATTTATTTAATGTTTCACTTCTTTTACTACTAACATAATATAAAAGTAGATATTTATCCTTTAAAGGCATCAACAACACTGTTTCCGTTATTTTTATACTTTTAAATCTTATTTTAAATTTTAGTTGTTAGAGAATAATATATTATTTGTAAATCAATCAAATAAGAGCTTACAAAGAGTTGTATGATACATTAAACAAGTTTGAAATTTTACGTAACTATTAATTTTATATAACAAATAATGATAGTCAAATTATTTTTATTTAACATGAGATCACTTGGGACATAGATAAACATATTACAATTGGAAAATATATTATATTTAAGGTATTAGGCTCACTAGCAATGGTCAAAAAATTTGAAATTGTTAAACACAAATTAATGTTATTCACTTATTATTATATTTATGATTGATCATATAATATTATATATATAATCTAATTGAAATATAATGACTAAGGAAACATTTTTGGAAAAGTTAATATCAAATAGTTAAAGATTAATAAATAGATAGTGGCCTTGAGAAAATATAAAAATGGTAGTTTCCTAGTTAAATATTCTATTTGTAATCCTCTTGTCCTTTAGTTGTGTCGCCGCGTGCACAGCTATCATTTAATGACTAGTTTCTATGTAATTCCACATCATCCTCAGGTCTTAAAAAACATATACTAAAAATAGTTTTACTACAATGCAAATTTATATAATTGCTATATTTAATAATTTGTGAATTAATCGTTGTTGAAATATAAGTTAGGGAAATAAAGTTGTCAGTAATAAATTGATAAAGGTAAATGAATATTTACCCACCTCGGTGGCGTAGTTGGCTAACGCGCTTGTCGTGTTGAGCTCTACTGCTGAGAACGGGGAGATCGAGGTTCGAATCTCGGTCGGGTGAACTGGGGGTGGTTTTTCCTAAATGGTTTTCCACTCTCCCTCCACGCAAATTCGGGTTCACTTCCTCTGATTAAACCTTCCCAATTCCTAATCCAGTAGTGTAATTAGTACTTAAAGCGTATAACCCGAACGGGTAGTAAGACGCGGTGCTAAATACTATATAAATTAATATTTACCTGTGATTGGAGAGGAAAGTGTTGTACCTCAATGTTTGTTTCTGAATGAACCAATTTAAGAGGAATTACATGAGGTGAAAATACATGACCAATCAGCAGTGAGATCATTCCCTCCAAAGAAAATATATAACCAGGGTAGGCGTGTGAGCATGTTTGTTAAATGTGTTAAACTGTGGTCTGTTTGAATACTATACAAATGGATATAAATTGGTATAGATATATAAAAATTAGTGGTTATATAACATTTCAAACTTGTTAAATGTGTAATACAACTCTGTGTGACATATAATTTAAAAAAATAGTTTTCTACTGATCAATTTACTAATATATTTTCATGTTTATATTATTATTATTATTATTATTAGCACCGCGTCTTACTACCCGTTTGGCTTATACGCACTTACGCTAATGTGTAATGGTAGGGTGATTGTGAGATGAAATGGAGGACCTACAGTTTAACGTGGAATCCGAACCACGGTGGAGGCCTGGCATTCCTCACATTCACAAGATGTCTTGTCAGAGGTGAAGGAAGGGTTTGGTAATCAGATAAATCTGTGCCGGGACCGAGGATTGAATCCCGGTCGCCAGCACAGAAGTCTGACACCTTACCCCTAGACCACCAGGTCACCCATATTTATATTAAATTTTAATGCAGTAAATGATCAAATGTTTGAATTTTAAGGTCCAGAAGACTCATCAACTAGTAATCCTACATCATTAGTCAGTGTGTATGGCTCTAATGATCTACATGTTTCTAATTAGTACCGGGAAATATAAATGTTTACAAAAATGTAGGTTTACTCGGGGTAAATGGGTGTATTTTTAGTGCCACTATGTCATTACCTATCTGGGCTTCAAACCAGTCTGATAGAAACAGGTATCCAATGTCTGAAACTAAGGTCTTCAATGCTCTTCGCTAAATAAATGGGGTGTCAGACGCAAGTTTAAGGAATTTGTCAAGTTATTGTTATTGTCCTAATACCCGCTTCTTTGGTCGGATGAATGAATAACTATCGCAATATAATGGACTACACATGACACGGACGTCGTGGTTTGATTCCGGTTTTGGTATACTGAGTTTGAAGCAAAATGAGATAAACCTAAATATATAGCCTAGGCTTATCTGGTTTAACGAAATGTCTGTACAAGAGAAACCCAGCAATCAATCACCTAGAGGAGCATAATCTTTCAATTATTAAGTATTATCAATTAGAAAAGGCTTTAATTTACCATTGTGTTAGTTGTTAAATTTTAGGTTAAATTAACTCTATTATAATATTATGTATATAATATATATAATATAATATTTATATATATATAACCAACAAACCGACCTGATGAGACCAAATTCTTGATTCACGTACCATCAGTTATGGTAATAATAATAGTACTTATTGAATAGAAAATATTTCACCAATTCATTATTCATTATTTATCAATTAATAATCTTTAAAATGTAATTTTTTTAATCACTATGATAAATATTATAATGTAGTGTATATACATATATATAATATTATAGTAGAAACTATATATATATATTTATATATTATATATATTATTATATATATAATATTATATATATAATATTATATATATAATATTATATATATAATATTTTATGTATATAATATATATATAATATATATAATATTATATATATGTATATAAACTAAATTATAATATTTAACATAGTGATTAAAAAAATCCCATTTTAAACATTATTAATTGATAAATAATGAATAATGAATTGGTGAAATATTTTCTAGTCAATAAGTACTATTATTATTACCATAACTGAAGGTACGTGAATCAAGAATTTGGTCTCATCAGGTCGGTTTGTTGGTTTAATTGGAGCCCAAGGTTCAAATCCCGGCTGGACTGACATACATGTTTTTCCTAGTTATCCTCAAACACTCCTTCTATGCTGATGCTGATACATTTCTTCTAGACCTCAATATTTTAATCTCTCCTCCCGCCTCCCCCCCATTACTGTATATAAGTGAATAGCCATGGCAAGTGTTAATCCGAAGCGTTGCACGAAGTTTAAATAATTCAAATTAATACATTTAGGTTTATATTTTTTTTAGGAGTACTAAAATATAAAATACTACATCTTTTCTACCACTTCAAAAACCAGGCTAAATTTAAGGATAATAATATATTTTTGCACCGTACATTACTACTTATACACTTTTTAAGGATAATAATTTTTCTAAAATGTAAAAGGGATTATTGGAAATATAATGCACTACATTTATATTATTAATTTTAAAATTCATGACTGATAAAAATTCATATGAAATTATGTATGAACTTAAATGAAATATATTTAAACAATTAATTCCTCAGCCATCATCAAAAGCTAATTGATGGCTTTGTACATAGAACGAAACATAAAATGTCCCTTCAATTTTATCTATTTTATTTTTAAGTATCCTTTTCTTTGCATATTCATCCGCTTAATTGGCTACACTGATTTACTTGATGTTCTTTTGAATATATACATTTTTCTATATAAATCTCTCTCCCGGATGGCAAATCTTTGGGTTGTTCCTTAATAGGCCCCCGCCACCAAAGTTGGTAAAAAAAAGTTATAAATTAACCTAAGAGGCCAAAAGTCGATATTAAATTGCTCAAATATATGTTCAAACATATGCATTACATACAAACTCTTATAAATTAGAGCATTAAGTCGAGTAATATTACTATTTGACGCAACTAATTGTACTTTGATATATTATATTATGGTAGTAATTAAATATTATTAAAACCCGCCTCGGTGGCGTAGTTGGCTAACGCGCTAGTCGTGTTGAGCTCGACTGCTGAGAACGGGGAGATCGAGGTTCGAATCTCGGTCGGGTGAACTGGGTTGGTTTTTCCTAAATGGTTTTCCACTCTCCCTCCACGCAAATGCGGGTTCACTTCCTCTAATTCAACCTTCCCAATTCTTAATCCATTAGAGTAATTAGTACTTAAAGCGTATAACCCGAACGGGTAGTAAGACGCGGTGCTAAATATTATTATTATTATTAAAAGTACTTTTTAAAAAAAATTACTTTATAATAAAATAACTTATACGTATAATTTTGTTATAGTGTGCGTTTGAGTACTATAGTTCATATCTCGGCTCGATAGTAGCAGATTAAAAACAGATTATTTTTTTAGGGGGAATACAATGACGGCACCAGAAAAATGATTTATATAATTAGATATTTAATTTTACATAATTTATCTTACTTCTCTTTCGCGGTATCTGCATTTTATTAAACTATTGGAGCAAGGACGAGTAAGGTATAGTTATGATTTAGAGAAAATGTAACCACACTTAAATGAAAAATCAGTGTGAGAATTATTTATAAAAAAGCACCTCGGTATACCCAGTGTAGAATTGAACCAAAAACTCTCTGAAAATTATAAACCAAATTATGAGATCCAAGGGTTAGTCCATATATTTGTTAACCAGAACATAAGACACAAGAATACACTTGGATGGCAGTCAGTACTGTCATTAGGTCTAAAACATGAGCATCAAACTCCACTGGCGGACATACATAATAAACGTCAAGCTCATACAGTATAGCTGTCCGGTGTTGTGAAGTTCTTGTCTTGAATACTGATCTAGCATAACAAGTGTGGGATACATTCTTAAATTGTTTGCCATTTTTCCATGCATTTCGGAAAGAGAACATTTAAACTTTCTTTTGAGAAACTATAAATATTTAAAAAAAATATTAACTGGCACCGTGATTAGTTACATAAGACACAAATTGAATTCAGCCGTTAAATACATTTTAATCAACCTATCAAAATATTTTATCAGAATACACGTACAATACCTTTGCATGAAGATAGCTATTATATAAAAGATTTAGTCCATCCAAAATGTGATTGCAATTTAATTTCAATAGACCTGGAAGGTTAGGTTAAGTTTAGATGAATAAAATGGTAACCGCCAACACACGAAATATTATTTGTATAAAATTATTGTAGCTCTACCAGCTTCTCGGCATCTCGATTAATTACTACTCTCTTGACTACTGATTCACCCAAAACAGACTTGCATGGAAATAACTATTATATAAATTTATTAATATATCAAAATAGTATTATAGCTCTATTTTAATGTAATTTAAATGTTGGGTTAAGCTCGATTGATCAATTTGTTTGAATGTAAACACATAAAATATTATATTTTATTAAATTATTAGATAGTTATAGTATATAGGTGCCTGGTAAATGTTGTTTCTAATATTAATTAAGCACAAAATGGTACTCCTCCTTTTTTTAAACTACACCATAAGCGTTCTTGACACCTATTCTTCTATGTATATGTCTTTAAATTGACTCCAAATCAAAACGTCTTCATCGGTTAGTTTTGGAAGGAGCATAAAACGCGCTGCAATGAACATTCCTCGAGACTAAGAAAATGACTGAAGACGTTACCTTGGCACATGAGGGTGACCAGATGCAAGACGCTGATCGTGAGACAACGATCCTGTCTCCCTCGCCGACCCCCCATGGCACCTCCACCGTCACTTTCACAACAACAACAACAACTACTACTACTACTACAACGACAGTCCACGAGGATCACAACCGCCACAGCAACACATAGCAAGACACGGCGAGACGCGTGCTAAGGAGACGAGAACCCGGGACTTGCGGGACGAGAGACAGACAAGACGGTACCGCGGTATCGCGTAACACTGCGCTCCCAGCGTTGCGATCTCTCCCGCGCGGGCCGGGATCCCGCCAATTTGCCGCCCGCGCGCATGACCTGAGGGCCGAGTGGTGCGCTTGCGCGCGAGTAAACGAGGGAGTTGGAGGACATCCTTTGATCTTTTTGGGGGTTGAGAGAGGTGTGGGGCTGTCGTCCCATCCTCCGTGGTAATAAGGGTCGTACCTGACATCTCTCAATCTGGCGAGTGTCTTATGGACGGCTACACACTAGCGTCCCATGGGATGTTTTTGTACTAAGTTCAGTAGGTAAACTTGTACAACAATAATGACGAAAACTATCAAAAAATAACCAGAGAAACTAATATAGGACATACTTGTGTGGCCACATGGTCTAAGGCGTTACTCTTAATATAGGCCAGGACTGTTGATGACAGGGATATTGGAGGATTATGTTGATATAATTCATCCAGTTCACCTCATCACAATCTGTCAGTATATTGAGAGACATACTATCCAGCCCACCTAATTACACCATATCCCTATCCTTATCAAGTTATATCCAGTCAACCTAATTATGACATTTATCCCTATCTTGAGCTAGTTCTTTCCAGACCACTTCATTACGCCCTATCCCTATCTTGAGCTAGTTCTCTCCAGTCCACCTCACTACATCCTATCCCTATATTGAGCTAGACCTTTCCAGTCCACCTCATTACACCCTATCCCTATCTTGAGCTAGACCTTTCCAGTCCACCTCATTACACCCTATCCCTATCTTGAGCTAGACCCTTCCAGTCCACCTCATTACACCCTATCCCTATCTTGAGCTAGACCTTTCCAGTCCACCTCATTACATCCTATCCCTATCTTGAGCTAGACCTTTACAGTCCACCTCACTACATCCTATCCCTATCTTGAGCTAGACCTTTCCAGTCCACCTCATTACATCCTACCCCTATCTTGAGCTAGACCTTTCCAGTCCACCTCATTACATCCTACCCCTATATTGAGCTGGTTCTATCCACTATACCTCATTACACCCTATCCCTATTTTGAACTGGTTCTATCCACTATACCTCATTACACCCTATCCCTATCTTGAGATAGTTCTTTTCCTAAATGGTTCTTACTATTTTACTTAGAATACATATTTAGAGAGTAATTAACATGGCCAATCAAACTTTGTATCTGTTTTTGGGCGGAAGGTTTGTTTAAGAGCAATTAATTATAATAGTGAAAGATTTTTTTGATTGAATAATTTATATTTAATTTTTATATCTATTACGAAGGGGTAGCTGTCAAATATTATACATTATTATATACATAGCTATAAAAAAATTATAAATGAAAATAATTTGAGATAAGCTATTGATTACCGATTAATATATAATTTGAATGGTTTTAGAATGACTCTATCGTTTTTGATTCATTTGGTATCCAGGGACTATATTACATGCTCAATAGTAATGTACTTGTATGATTATTTTTCTAAAATAAACTATATTAAGGGTATTTTACTAACTACAAATCTTAGAGAGTTTATTGAAATTAGCTTGGAAGATTGTGTTCAAAATGAGTATCTGATTTAATGATAAATGAGAATTTGTCTTTCTATTTTTACAAATAACAATTAATTTTAGGATAGCTTACAGCTAACTTACTTTGGAAAATTTGAGATTCTATAAAAAATATCTGAATAATTTTGTCTAAAATTGATAATAATAAGCCTTTATTGTGAATAGCGAGATGATGGTAGGGTGTGTAATTAAAAAGGAAAGGGTAGGTCAGATAAACGTGGTTAGATCTTGTGGATTGAAGTGTTAAAATGAGAAACAATAGTTTAAAGAATAAAAAGCATTCACGAATCTCTATATGGTATGTATTTAAGAGAGAAGAGTATGCATGGATGGATAAGTGTGAAGAAACTTAGTGAGGGCGGATTAAGTGCGAGGCTATTATTTTATTTTTTTAGCTATTTACATGGTTTCTGCTTACTCCGTAAGTTAACCTCATGATTATTTATGTATGTGTTATGTATGTATATGTAATGTATGTATATGTAATGTATGTATATGTAATGTATGTATATGTAATGTATGTATATGTAATGTATGTATATGTAATGTATGTATATGTAATGTATGTATATGTAATGTATGTATATGTAATGTATGTATATGTAATGTTATGAAAAGTAATGCAAAGCTATGTAAAGTTATGTAATGTTATATTTGATGTTTTATGTTATGTTGTATGTTAGGTTTTATGCGATGGTTTTGATATATGTTTTATGTTTTGATATGTTTTGATATATGTTATGGTATGTATATTGTATGTATAAGATAATGTGTTTGATTTATAAGAAAAACTTATTTCAGTATAGTTTACTGAAAACATGCTTTGGACATTATATTCCAATCATTAAGTCACCATATGAGAAGTTTGGTTTTATGGAGTGCTATTTATTTTTATGATTATGTTTCGATATGGTTAAAAGGTCCATTTTATTACAACTTATAACAAGGCGGTCCTATCTTTAAAACAAACGGCCAGTCTACTTGACGCAGGAAACATAGTGGTCAACATGAGAAATTAGATAGTAACGATAGTAGTAGTAATAAACAAAGAGCGTGTTTAACTAAAAGATATACACATAAAAAATACTAATATTTCTATGTTTTGATCAAATCAATTTTTTCCGTGCCAATATTTTTTTTCAAATAGAGCGTCAGAAAATGGGTAGTTGAAAATGCACAGAGCTAATATTTTGCTTCTGAAACCGTGTAAAATATTTCAATATTATTTTTGATAATTCCGACATTATTATTTTCCTATTATGTTTATATAGAATTGCGTATTATTTAGTTCCAATCATCTTACCAGCTATAAGCAAAATTTTCCTCGGTCCTGGCATGGATTAATCTGATTACCAAACCCTTCCTTAACCTCTGACAAGACATCTTGTGAATGTGGGGAATGCCAGGCCTCCACCGTGGTTCGAATTCCACGTTAAACTGTAGGTCATCCATTTCATCTCACAATCACCCTACCATAACAGATTAGCGTAGGTGCGTATAGCCCGAACGGGTAGTAAGACGCGGTGCTGATAGCAATATATTAATTTAATTGCTGAATAGGATGTAAAATTTACTGTAGCTCTACATTTACTGAATATATAATTAATATTACATTAATCTTTTTACATTAAGAAAAACCCATTTTGTCAACTACAACTTGTAAATATTAAAAAATATTAGGATTTTATCTCACAATTGACATCTTAACTTAAGTGTCTGTTATCAATCAAATATAATTAATTTTATGAATAAATTTTCGTGATCATCAACGTCAAAGAGGAGATTGTTTGACTCTACAAAACCAGCAATTCTGGCATGTCGGGAATAACTTTCTCGATTTCTTGTTATGCCAAACGTTTCTGTAATATTCCAATAGTGAATCAAATTTCAGACAATGTTTATTTTCTCATAAATTGGAATACCTACTTTGTTCCAAATCTCACAGAAATCATGAAGTACAGTTTTCACGCCATTCTCCTGGGATAGTTTTTCCTTCATGCGGTGATGAAGTTAAAATCCAAGGACTTCATGATGCTTTGATGATACTCTGGCCGGTGACCTGGCAGCCTAGGGGTAAGNGGTCCCGGCACAGATTTATCTGATTACCAAACCCTTCCTTCACCTCTGACAAGACATCTTGTGAATGTGGGGAATGCCAGGCCTCCACCGTGGTTTGGATTCCACGTTAAACTGAAGGTCCTCCATTTCATATCACAATCACCCTACCATTACACATTAGCGTAAGTGCGTATAACCCGAACGGGTAGTAAGACGCGGTGCTAATAATAATAATAATCAGTGTAATTAGTAAATAAGCGTATAAACCTAATGGGTAGCTAGACGCGGTGATAATAATAATAACACTCTGGCACCAAAAACTTTCCCCGGCATGCCAATGAGATAAATGAACCTAGTTTTGATGGTTGTGTTGGCTTTGCAGCGGTTTCGTTGGGTTTAGCCAATACTTTGTTGGAAGGGTAAATAATAGCATATTTGACATTTAAAATACCTTTTCATTTTTTTAATGATAAAACTGGTGTATTCAACATAATAATACAAAGTTTTACATCACAGTTACTGAATGAAAGTACCTGGACCTACCTTTCATCAGCAGTATAATCTACTGAGTGAGTAGCTCCTTAAACCGTGTGGCCATCGAAGCTGGCTTGATTTTATTTGCAGAATACAGGGGGAGGAAGCGGTTCCATTTAAATTTCAAATTGAATTGGTCCTGTCGTCTGTTATAAAATCATGAGACCTACTTAATGCAACTTAGAGTATTTCTAACAATGGTCTCTGTCATGATTGTTACAAAAAAAATATTTTTCTGGTGTCTTTATAGGGTTTGAGATATAAAAGTAGATCCCCTCGAAAATGTACAACATAATGTTACTTTCCTCCTATTTATCTTTTACCTTTAAATTGGTTTTTAATATTTAATTTTAATATCTTTGCTGAGAAACCATATTTTGTACTGGCTTGGTTAACAAACACTTTTGATGACATTACTCAGCTGGTTGATTGTTGTAATAGTGTCTTTGAACTTATGGTTTATTGAAATTTAATAATATTTCGTTAATAAATCAAAACTTATATAGGTATATTTGTATTTTGATGTAATAGTAGTGGAACTACAACCCAAAGTTTGGTCCTTATTCTGGCTTTCTAATTCGTCTGGAAGCAAAATGTAAATTTAACACTTAGGATGGGCAGTAACTTTCACCCACACCATCTGGGATAAAGCACATACACTAGAGAAGTCTTGAAGTTTGAGGGTTATCCGTTGCAATCCGCACCGAGTTTCTCTGAGGGAGCGTGAAGGAGAAGACAAGTGTTACCAGAAAAGTGTTTCACGTACAGTTTATGTCAGTGATATTTTAAATGCCACAGCCAGCATTGGATCAACGGCTTCACTTTCCATCAAAATAAAGTTGAGCTACTGAGTTTTCTTGCCCTGTAAATTATGTTGAACTCGGTTGGGTTTGAACCCCTGAAAATCTAGCTCACAATTTCAAGACTACTAATATTTATATAGCTATGAAAATATAATAAAAAAAATTGGCAACCCTGCTTGATTAGCCACCACAAAATTCTTGGTTATCCGACAAAAAAAAAAGTATTAAAATTATTTCAAAACTTATTTTACCAACCGTGAACCGTTTGAAGTTTCCAAATAATGGTTTTTAATTACATAATTACTACCCTTCCTATTTTAACTAACGGTTTGTCAGGGATGGAACCTTAAAACAGTATAATATTTAACATTAAAAATTATTAAAACAAGAAAAAATTATAATAACCTTGTTTAAAACGTTAAAATCTCACTAAAAGCAAAAGTTTGAATATTGAATATAATTACATTTGAATATGTCATCATAACAAACCTCAACTCTAATTTATTGCTAGCCATTTATTTTCTGTTTTTTTATTTATTATTATTGTTTAGTAAATAAATTTTATTTCACTAAAAAATTATTGTTTTTTAAAAAAAAGAATGCTTAAACACAAAATCATATTTATTTTTAGAGTAATTATTATCCCTCAAGTGGGTACTTTGGTATATTCTAAACAAGCAGTTGTACGGGGTATTTTATACCTCTGTCAATTTTCACAAAACTGTTGATTCTTGTATGATTGAAATAACATTTTGTACCTTTTGTTTTAACATAAGTGAATTTAATAATATTCCATTAAATAAAATTAAACCAAATGATAGATTTTATTATTGTTTGGTTAGCGAATATAAAGTGCCATATTTGATAACATATTATTATTATATAAAAAAAGGGTTATATACTTCCTAAATTAGTGACCTAATATTTTGTAAAATGGTGCTAATGAAAATAAAATATGAATATATATGTAATATGGTGAACAAAAAGCCACATTCAAAATACATATTTTTATAAATGATTGATGCTCATGGATTTTATTGTTGCTATAGATAAGTAAACAACTAAAAATATTTTCAATATAATCATTTTAAATTTAGGATTTCATCGTGAGGATTGAAATTTTTCCATACTAGCAAATATTGAAAACACATCAAAACTATGGTCATTAGTGTTTTATTGTTTCTTACATTGTTTATCAATTCAAGTGTAATTACAATCGAGTTGCCCAAGTGTGTAACTGTAGCAGTGTGACGCGTTATATTGATTAATAAAAATACTGATGATTATTTTAATCTCGGCGAACGAATAATGGCTGAAACGTGATCAAAGAGTGTCATTTATCTCATTGGCATACCGGGGAAAGTTTTTGGTGCCAGAGTGTTATTATTATTATTATCACCACGTCTAGCTACCCATTAGGTTTATACGCTTATTTACTAATTACACTGATTATTATTATTATTATTATTATTATTATTATTAGCACCGCGTCTTACTACCGGTTCGGAATATACGCACTTACGCTAATGTGTAATGGTAGGGTGATTGTGAGATGAAATGGAGGACCTACAGTTTAACATGGGATCCGAACCACGGTGGAGGCCTGGCATTCCCCACATTCACAAGAAGTCTTGTCAGAGGTGAAGGAAGGGTTTGGTAGTCAGATAAATCCATGCCGGGACCGAGGATTGAACCCCGGCTGCTAGCACAGAAGTCTGACACCTTACCCCTAGACCGTGTAAGCTATTAATTTTCCTAGCACTATATGAAGCGTTGAAGCAACTTCATTGAAAGTAAGGTTCTCAAGAAAGGTTTCTTCGACGCATTGTTTGAAGCTGATTGTTTATGGGGTTCACATCAGTTGTTAATGACGTCAGTGACATTACTTCTTGTAAAATATACACATTGTCCATTTTCAAGATGAAGAACTAAATGTATAGCATCTTGAATAGTCCCAACAGAAATTGTTCCATCTCAATAATCCAGTTAATGCTAATGGACACATATTCACTACCTTTTGAGCTACTTACATACATACTTACTGGATCTACTGAAACTATACGGTTCTACATTTTTGGAGAATCAATACACACAACTAGGTTTTATGGGATTATCCAACTTTTATCTCAATAAAAAATCGCGGTCGAGTAGCCTCTATCTTCAAGATGCCATCTGTGGTAATTGCGATATTATTAATATTTAGCACCGCGTCTTACTACCCGTTTGGGTTATACGCTTTAAGTACTAATTGCACTAATGGATAAGGATTTGGGAAGGTTGAATTAGAGGAAATGAACCCGCATTTGCGTGGAGTGAGAGTGGAAAACCATTTAGGAAAAACCACCCCCAGGTCACCAGACCGAGATTCGAACCTCGATCTCCCCGTCCTTGGCAGTCGAGCTCTACACGACAAGCTCGTTAGCCAACTACGCCACCGAGGCGGGTAGTTGCGATATCATTCATAACTTTTAACGTCGTTCATTGAATGATCTTGGTTCATTTTTGCCGCACGCACGGAGACGACCGGTTCAAAAGTCTCATTTGGGCTGTGCGCCATCTGTTTATTTACACTTGATACAATTGTGGGTTGATGTTTGAATCAAACTCACCAGCGAGTTTATATCGTCGGGTTTGATTTTCTAACTATAACAGTTGCTGCACCTGTGTTAGTGCTCCCGTTTTCCGCTTCACAGTGTACACTGTACAGTGATATCACTTCTCGTCTCCTTAATGACATATATAGTTTTTATATAGCTTTTAACGTTTCTAGAGAAATAAAACTTGATATAAAAATAACACACTTAAATCTATACTATAGTTTTCTAGATTTTAATGTATATTTAAATAACCGACTTAATTAATTTCTTACCAATTTAAGTAAAAATCGACAAGACATCTTGTGAATGGGGGAAAGCCAGGCCTCCACCGTGGTTCGGATTCAACGTTAAACTGTAGGTCCTCCATTTCATCTCACAATCACCCTACCATTACACATTAGCGTAAGTGCGTATAACCCGAACGGGTAGTAAGACGCGGTGCTAATAATAATAATAATAATAATAATAAGTAAAAATCCTTTACCAGGATCTGTGAATTCAAAACAACCAACTAAAATAAAACATTATTTATTTTTGGATTTATTATTTAAATGTTTTTTTTAACTATTACTCTTTGGATTTTTCGGTCGAGCTAAAAAGAAAAACAATGAATTCTACATTCAATAGAAGAGTCCACCACTATTACTACCTCTTAATATAAAATCTTTGAAAACCATCGATTTTATTTGATTTAATTTGTTTGACAATATTCTTAAGACCTTCCAGGTAAAAACCTACATATTATATAAAAAGCTGCATCACAATCAGTTAAGTGGTTTACAGATATCTTAGGCAACAGAAAAACTGACCTACCCTTTTTATAGATGTAGTAGAGCAAATATAATTATGTGTAAATATTTTATAAAGTCTAGTACCTAGGATCATTTGGTCATGTTAGTGTCTAAAAATATGAATACAACTGGTTCAGCTTCAAAACTGGGTCGAGAAATATATTTATAAGCTTAATATATTCATCCCTTTCCGAGTACTCTCTTGGACATCTATGGAATTGTTATTGTGTCGGTTCTAACTTAGATCATATGTTATGTGTATGTTAAGTGAAATAATTAAGGTTTATTTAAATATTTAGTCTTAATTTTAATAATTACATCATTCAAAATAAATTTGAGGCTTTTAGTATGTAAGTGTATCGGCATTCGTCATGACAAAACCCGTGAGATTACTTTTTTTTAGGGCACATAACAACTTAAGAAACAGTCAATGTCATAATTGACAAACCACTTGGATAAGACATGTCAGTAATAGTTCTTGCATAGCTATCGCTACAAACATATATGTTTAACCCCCTTCGGTTATCGAACGGTCTAAAAGGACGTATCGCAACGGGCTGGTTTTCCATTGACGGGGAGATCGGTGTTCAAGGGGCAGGTTTTTCTAGGCTGTTTTCCTATCTGCCTCTCTGAAAATGTAGGTATATTTCTTATCCATTTAATTTTCCAAGTCCAAAGAACATTAGCCTAAAAATACTTATGCTTGTAACACAAAAGATTGGGAAACGTGACGATAAATATAAACCTTGCACTTTTCAAAAAGCAACAAAACCAAGATGATATTATCAAATACGTCAAAAAATAAATGAAACTGTACACCACACTTATCTTTTCTTTTATCTTAATGACATTTTTTTTACTGAAATCTTGTAAAGTTTGTGAACTCAGTAATACTATGCCATAAGGCTTACATTAAATACAGAAACATGGAAACGAGGAACATCTCTCTGCACCAAAGAGAGACACACACACACACACACACATATATATATATATATTTATAAAACCAATATCGTCTGGGGTATATATACCCCAGACGATATTCATTTTATAAAATATATATTATAATATAACATGTTATATTATAATACAATATATATAATAGTATATATATTTTTATTTTAATATAATATATATTATAATAGAGCATTATATTATAACATTATATTATAATATAATATATAAAATATTTTTATTTCGAATGTTTAAAAAACTTAACAACAATAAGTTATTTGGTATCACAAATAATTGTGGGGACATGATTAGTATGGGAAATATACGACAATTTAAAGTACCCTTAGAGTCATTTTCATATGAAAATAAGAGCTATAACTTGGTTTTTGATGTTTAACGATTTATTTTATTTATTAGAGTTATTTAACATACACTTTTTGAACCGAATGATTATATCAGCCCACGGGAATTTCTATTAGCGAGAGCTAAAGTTCTTACAAATCTTTCCGAGAAAGCTATGTTCACATATCTTCCATGGTTATGTTGCATGTCACAATCAACATTAACACGACATCTGTACTGCCTTTCCGAAGAAAGTTTTGCCAAGGATACTTATCACTCAAGAAAAATCCATCGACCCCAACGGGGTTTGAACCCACTATCATCGGGTCCTTAGGAAATTATCTTACCCCAATACCAGGTTTGTAATTTTAGTCAACATCTAGATACAAAAAATTTTGAAAACAAAAATCTCTTTGCTCTTCTGTAAACTACCCTCAAATTCAGGGTTGGTTATCTAATTCCAAAAATACCTTGGTACAACCCTATGGGAACCCTATATACCACGTTTAACCTCAATAGTCCCTAGGCTGAGGTACAGAGACACAGACAGACAGACAGACAGACAGACAGACGCCTTCATCAAAATTTATTTTTCTGTTTCTGGGAGACATGAAGTGTCATTTATCAAAATCTCTCTTTCAATGTTTTTGTTAATCACAATACTTCTCTTGCCGAGAAGTCTATAAGTAGTAAAATAATAGAAATTATATTAAAAGTATATTCTAGAAGGAACAGAAACAAAAGCGTATCAAGAAGCTGTCTCTGAAAAGAAGCCTTCTCGCTCCGGTCCCCAAGTTATTTGTTGTGTATTATTATGTTGCGGCGCGCGAGTGCGCATGTCTGCTAGGCCCTATCTGCAGCAGTTTGCATCTATAAAAGTGGTGTGACAAGGGGGGGGGGGGTTTCCACTCCCCCGTGAGGGAGGAAGGGAGATAGGGGAGGGCAACTGCTCTCCATAAAGTCAACTAGTATAGTCTGCTCCGTCCTCCACCCGCCTTCCAAAAGTTCATGAATAAATAAACATATTTCCAGTAGTGTGCGCAACATACCCAGAACGATTCTAACTTCCATTTTTTTCTGTTTTATTACTATTAGTCCGTCAAGTTGGTGTAACTCGTAGAGTTATGTCAGTCCCACCTCCTATGTTGAATGTCTAGAGACTCTAGATATATACTTTTAAGGGGAGCTCAATTCACTTCTAATGTGTAGCTAAAATAACGTTAGGTAGGATTCTAGTTTACAAGAAAGTATATGATATTAATGTTACTAAATATGCTGGCGGCCGGGGTTCAATCCTTGGTCCCGGCTAAGATTTATCTGATTACCGAACCCTTCCTTCACCTCTGACAAGACATCTTGTGAATTTGGGGAATGCCAGGCCTCCACCGTGGTTCGGATTCCACGTTAAGCTGTAGGTCCTCCATTTCATCTCACAATCACCCTACCATTGTTAGCGTAAGTGCGTAAAACCCAAACGGGTAGCAAGACGCGGTGCTAATAATAATGTTCAATGTGTGCACTTGGATCCCAGTTCCTCATGGTGGGGTTGAGTTGCTCATGTTATTAACACAGTCAACCAAACGAGAACAACTCGACCCCACCACGAGGACCTGAGGATTGCGTAACGAGCGCTGAAACATGTCAATCAATCATCCTAGAGGCGGTACAAGTGTCTTAAGGAGTGGAATTAAATCACAGTTAAGGAACGTGTTTTGTAATACACCATTCAAGTACCATTTTAAGTATTTTCCCCCTTTAACACTTCTTAATTACATCCACTCTCTTATATTTAATAAACGTATAACATCGATTATATTAAAACCACGTTGATTGATCTGTTCGACATCTTTGTTCATCATCAATTATCTAATTAATTATATTTTTAGTTAATATAGTTTGTAACCTCTTGGCTTGATAACAAGATCTAAACATTCACATCTTTTAATCGTGTTGCTATGTTATCAGGAAAACTTTAAGTTCAATTTTAACATGTTTCTTATGTAGCTCAACTTTAATATGATTACATTGTGTATCAGTCCTTGTTATTTATTTCTAAGATTATGTTAAATTATAGTTCTTCTAATTATTCAATACCAACTTATTATTAATCATATTTTATTACTCGTATCATTTGTTGTAACTGCATAACTGCCCTTGTTGACTGTTCTTAGAGTTTATTAAATTGATATCATAAAACTATCACTTGTAACAACACTCCTGTTCAATTTTACTCTTTGCAACTTTTGTTTTTGATCAATTTCTCAAATTTTTTATAATAATTTCATTTCTTTAATTGAATCTTGTTCACCTATTGGTTTCCTACTTTTAATTCAAGTTGCTTTTGATCAGTTTATAGGTGATTCTTAGGAAAATAATTTATCCAATATTAAGCTTTTAATTTCTGTCATATCAATAGTTAATGAGTAAATTTATTTAAACTGCATTAATGCCTTTGTTGACTGGTTCCTATATTCTAGCAAACTAATCATTAATTAATTGTAATTTTTGTTAACAACTAACTTGGCTGCGTTGTCTGATGGCTGTGATCTCATATAATCACAATATATAGCTGACGACTTCCGCATTCCATATTAGACTCTGCCTT
>CABFVX010001059.1:178594-196395 GCA_902151425.1 Timema shepardi | reverse complement strand
TTAGAAACTCACTATAAAACATTGTGTATTTTCTTTTATTATATTATTATGCCCGTGCGAAGCCGGGATGGGCTGCTAGTAGATTAATATAGAGCTTAAATTCAAGTTATTTTTATAACAGAAATAGGAGTATTTGAACTTAATATAAGGCGATGATAAGTGTGAGGTAAGTTAAAAATGCACCCTCATTCATTAAATGCAATTGGAAATAACACTTATTTACTTGATCCATTACATTATGAGCTCGAAAGTTCGTTGCCGCACTTATAAATGTACGCCACCTATCCCCATCTTGCTAGTTATATCCAGTCCACCTTATCGAAACCTATTTCTCTCAGGTCCTATTCACGTCTAGGTCTTTACAATAGTCTCTTCCCAGTTGAATATACGCTAGTACAAATTCTAAATTCTTCTATTCGCGTGGCATGTCCTGCCCATCATAGTTTGCGAGACTTGACTGTCCTAATAATGTATTGTGATGATTACAGGGTATATAGCTCATCGTTATGTAGCCTTATCTACTAGTAAGTATCCTCATCCCTATTTAGACTAAATATCTTCCCATGCGCCAGGGAATAACACCCTAGAATAAAACACATCTCAGTTTATCTTATGGGGATGAAACTTGGATATTCTGGATTACAATTGAGGTTGTAGGCTAGTAGGATTGTAAGTAATAGTAATAAAGTTATTATTATTATTATTATTATTATTAGTGCCACGTCTTACTATCCGTTCGGGTTATACGCACTTACGCTAATTTGTAATGGTAGGATGATTGTGAGAGTAATCTCAGAGAAGACAATCATCCTACAATGCAAAATTAGCACAAAAATTACAAACTTAATTTTCCTTAAATAATAATCATTTGCTTTAGTTACAAAACTTTAAATTTCTGAATACCCGGTAAAATATGATCAAATACACATATTATTTTTATGGCACAGACTGAAATCAAACCAAACTACCTCTGACCTTCGGCCGGAACGCTTAACCCCAAACTGGTGACCTGGTCCGTGAGTTGTACAATGTGTGAATATAAATTGCACGTTCAATACCATTAATACATTTTTTGTTTCGAATTTTATACAAATGGTTTTCATATAATTGTGGGTGGTCCACGCCTGCTAGAGTAGTATTGTTCTATGAAACACGAAGTGGTGGATATAATTGGGCGTCATGCTGTCACAGTTAATCCCAAAATTGACTGGAAAGGATTTCTTGAGCGTGACAATTCCAACAGAAACCTCCAGTGTGGGACCAAGGAATGTCACAAGGCCGTGGATATTGGACTCTGACCAAAAATAGTGTCGGTATCTTTAAATAGTCCTGTACACACGAGCGATGTGTCTGTAATTATTTCAGTAATTAATTAGGTACAATTCAACTCTAATGGCCAACTAATAAAGAGGCTTTTAGAGGCCAAAAACCCACCTCGGTGGCCACATGGTCTAAGGCAGGTGTAGCAAATCTATGGCATGTGAGCTATTGGGTGGCACACGAACACGAGTTAGGTGGCATGTTAACATTAAACAAATCAGCAAAGTGTATTAAGAAAATCCCAATGTCATGTAATTTTTTCAAGACAATATTTTGACAGCTAGGTCATTCAAAGTCATGTCATAATGAACTTTGTTAAGTCAACGCCTATAAATCGTCTTGGTTCACACTAAGTGCATCTTGCACTGTGGAAGATTACACGCTATGAACCAAATATAAATATCTTGTTTGGAAAAAAAAATATTCAAACAAATATGGAAATATTGCGTAAGTTTTTGATTTTAGCATAATATATATTATTCATAATACTGCCTTTTTTTCACTGAATATATGTCTTTCAATATTTCTACTTTAAGTTATTAAAATTTAGTATTTTCTAAGACAAATTTACAATCTAATAAATTTTCCATCTTTAAAACTTAGATATTATTAAATATTTAACAAGTTTTAATCTCTAAATTGTCGTTACAAAATATAAATAAGTGAGGGCATACTAGACTAGTTCAAAATTCAGCTAAAGTGGCACAACGGTTGGAAAATTCTCGCTATCCCTGGTCTAACATGTCATTCTCTCAATAGACTAGACTGACAATAGTGGGAAGATCATGGTTTGATCCCTGAGGGGTCAAATGAGACTAGTTTTTCCTAAACGGTTTCCCACTCTAGCTCTCCAAGCAAATATGGGTACACTTTCTCTAAATTAAACCTTCCTGATCCATAAACCATCTAGGTAATTAGTAGATAGGCGAAAACACCAAACGGATAATAAAATGTGGCGATTTAAAAAATAAAAGTTAAATAAAAAAGTAACTATTATGACAACCTGTACGTAGTTTGGTAGTAGAGATAGTAATATTTTTTAGCGTTGTTAAAATTGGGATGCAAAAGATTAAGTGTTAAGATCCATATTATCGCAGTTTTTAATAAAAAAACAAGAAACATTTGTTTTACAAAAATCAATCAGTAGATAGGTTTAGCTTAAATTCTGCACATACTATAGTAACCTTAACAATGTTTTATCATATATCTTGCTGATTGTTTAATTTAGCTACAACTTTATCCCCTAATTTAAAAGTTTCTGTTGAGATATTATGACGCTCGTGATAGTTTTTTGAGAACTGATGAGATTATTATCATATGTAGACATTTAAACTAGATGTAGGCTATATACTGAAGTTAATTTGATTTACTTTGGAAAAAATCATACAACCCAAACCCAAAGGCGCAAAAATAATAATAACAATTGGATAACAATATTTTTCTGTCATAAAAACTATTTAGCTAACTAGCTCACTTTCTTTGCTTCTTACCCCCCACCCACATAAGTAGATTATAAGCGCATGCGTATAAGAGTACCAACAATCTTACAAGTGATTTTCTTATCTTTCAAGTATTTATTTATTTTTATTATTTAGCACCACGTCTTACTACCCGTTTGGGTTATACCCTTTTTAAGTACTAATTACGCTATTGGGTTATGAATTAGGAAGGTTGAATTAGAGCATGTGAACCCGCATTTGCGTGGAAGAAAATGGAAAACCATTTAGTAAAAACCACCCCCAGTTCACCCGACCAAGATTCGAACCTCGATCTCCCCGTCCTCAGTTGTCGAGCTTAACACGACTAGCGAGTTAGCCAACTACGCCACCGAGGCGGGTTATCTTTCAAGTAAAATTTAAAAAAAAATCCTAATCTTGAATACAAATATTTTGAGAAAAGTAAATTTAATTTAATTAAATTTTACATTAATATTAATTCATGAAATACACGGGATTGTTTTAAAATATACTTTTTATGTAGAGATTCAAACAATTTTCTGAAAATAATTTTATTTTGGTTGGTAACATTTATAAAATATGACTGAAAACAATGTCAACATGAATGAATGTATTATATTTGGTAGTAGCTAAATCACCGGTAATTGCAGACATTCTTAAAATATTTTAAAATATGTTTGTTCAAATTAAAACTAATAAAATCATATTGAAAATACCCCCTTTTTGACTTTACACTACCCTACTTACTCTACTTTTTACTTTCTCTTGACCCTTTAGAAAGAGAAATATTGTGATCGTCAAAAAAATCTAACTCTAAATTTTAATAAATGTCGACGTTTCATGAACCCCTGAAACAGAAAAAGTGGTTTTCACGATGCTGTTTGTCTGTCCATCCATCTGTATCTGAGACGAGAGCCAAAAACATTTTACCAATTTGGCTAAAACAGTACCTAGGGTTTTTATAGGGTTTGCCCTGATGAGTTTTTGAAATTAGATATCTAACTCTAAAATCAAGGTTAGTTTATTGAAAGACAAAAAGATCTAAAAAATCGATTTTATTGAAATATTTTCTAAATAGCTTGATTAAATTTGGTCTTTAAACATTGTTTAGCATTATAAACAACATGACAATTTCTATTTTCCCATGAAAAGGTCTTTAAGGATACTTTACATTAGCAGAAATTTTCAAATTTGGTATTATATCCACAGTTATTTTAGATACGAAATAACTCATCATTGTAATGATGTAATACTTTTAAAAATAAAAAGCCTTTTATGGAAATATATATTTATAAAAACAATAGTTTATGGGCTGGAAGCAAGCATGTATATAAACCTTTGTTTTTTGAGCACTTTTAAATCGAAAATGATTGTTATGCACTTTGGTGGACAGAAATGTTCCTCTTTTCTCAATGTATCTTTAACAGTCTATAATATTATTTCATATATGCTCTTTGGTGAAGTGTTTCAGTAACAATGTAAAATTATTTCACTTCATAAATTTTACAAGTTCTTAGTAAATGTATCTATTTTAGGAAAAATAAGAGAAAAATATGTGCGGTGCACCGTATTATTTATTTTGTATATCTCCTTGAGTCAGACTTATTGAATCGCTCAGTGTAGAGCAGATATTTTCAAGATAAAAACAAATTAAATTGAAAAATAAGATTTTAATTTACATGATGTAAAAAATCTTTAGTTTCGATTGAGCTACAGATCAGTAAAAATTAAAATATTTTGACAAAGTTTTTTATTTAGGAATAATGCCATAATATTTCTAGAAAATAAAAAGCATTCCGAAACTTAGCATACGGATTCAACAAGAAGAGATATAAAGTAAAATAAAAATTATGTTTTAATTTTTTAAATTATTAATATAAATGTTATATAAGTTGTCAACTTGATCTTTGAGAAACATTTTTGTTCCAACAAATGTTGTGTCAAATAATTTTTTTAAGTAGCTAATATTTTGATCAATTTAGAAACTTCTGAGTGAAAAATAATTGTTTAAAGGTATAGCCAATAGAGATTTAATTCCGAGGTTTTCTTATTTTGAACGCTTTTGGTAAGTACCAAGTTTTCCCAGATTAGTAGGCTACATTGGTTCAAAAGTTATTAGTGGAATTGGAGTGGGAGGGGGTGAAGGTCAGAGATACTACCATTTTTGAAAAATAGCTCCTTAAGCGTGAAATTTTAAAATTTACCAATTTTACTTAACTTGGATAAAATCTGCCATTAATATAGTGTTCTATCAAAGAAACATTCATATTAGATTAAACCTTTTTTTCCTGCCCTCATATAAATTTTGTCAAATGTAGATACCCGTGGTTCGCAAATTGGGGTACATGCATGACTTTCTGGGGGTGCGCGAGCATCTCTCAAGGGAAAACAGGGAATTTTCGAGGGTATTAAAGGAAATTTTCTTCTTTGACTATTTGACATTTGTCATTTGAGGAAATTTAATCGTGGAGGTACATTAGACTTTTGGTTATCAGCAAGGGATACATTCCAAAAAGAAGTTTGGAAATAAATGTTAAGGAATTTTTTTTTATTTTTTTTTAGAGTTAAAAGGAGCACATAAATATTCTAGCTACGCCAGTAAAATAAAAGTTATGACAGTAAAAATACAAAAGGTCAAAATGTAAATAGCTTTCTTTGGTGACCGCATGGTCTAAACTCTAAGGCGACACTCTTGCAAAAGACTGGTTGTCCAGGAGAGGGAGATCGGGTTTAGAATCAAGGTTGGGTGCACTGAGGATGGCTCTACCCAGGTGTTTTTCAGCTCTCTCTCCAAAAGACACTTCCTATAAATTTCACCCTTCCTTATCCCTAACACATTAGTGTCATTAATACATATGATTGTAACTCCAAAAATTAGTTAAATGAAATACAAGAAAAAAAAAGTTGTAATACAATTTTTCAGAAGTAGATAAGTTGTAAGCAAACAATATATTTACTAGTGTCAAATAAAAGATAATATTGGAGAAGACTTGCTATTAGTAATCTACCAAAATGATTATATACATGTATAGTGGAAGTAAAAACAAAAACATTGTAGACAATCTAGCATTCATTACGTTTAAAACGTATTATAAGACTTATATTTTGTTCTAATATCATTACGGTAAATGTATAGTAATACTATAAACTTTCAGCTTGCTAGTACACAATTCCACGGAAAGGAACATAGATAAAATAAAATATTTAAACTAAAGAGAAGGCTTAAAAAATAAAGGAAAAATACATTATTAACTTTAAAAAATATTGTTCAGTGGCCACACGCAAGTACCTAGTCACTGTATAAAATAGTTGAAATGGATTAAGTTCATAAATAATTGAGTCTCTAGGCATTGTATAAGAGCCAAATTCACGGTTTCAAGAATATATAGCTAGAACCCATTTGGATGGCAGAACTATATGAGTGGTGAGGTATGGTATACGATCCAAATGTATAGCTTTTTGAAGATACAAATGCATGGTCTTATAAACGCATGGAGAGGACAAACTTGGATGGCAGAAGTATTTTTGAAATGAGGCGTTGTATGATATCCAAAAGCATAGTTTCATAAATGCATAGGGAGGACAAACTACTTGGATGGCAGAAGTAATCGAGAGACAAGGCGAGGAATAAGTTTCCAGTGCATGGTTTAACGAACAAATAAAGAGGGAAAACTTAGATGGCAGAAGTAGTTTAGGGATGAGGCGTGAAATTAAATCCAAATGTATAGTTTTATGAACGCATAGGGAGGACATTGGATGGCAGAAGTATTTTTGAAATGAGGCGTTGAATGATATCCAAATGCATAGTTTCATGAATGCATAGGGAGGACAAACTTGGATGGCTGAAGTAATCGAGATACGAGACGGGATATAAGTTTCAAATGCATGTTTTTATGATATTATAGGTATTATTATTAGCACCGCGTCTTACTACCCGTTCGGGTTGTACACACTTACGCTAGTGTGTAATGGTAGGGTGATTTTGAAATGAAATGAAGGACTTACAGTTTAACGTGGAATCCGAACCACGCTGGAGGCCTGGCATTCCCCACATTCACAAGATGTCTTGTCAGAGGTGAAGGAAGGGTTTGGTAATATTATAAGTATCACATATATTGATGGAGCAGAGATAGTATCACAATTTGTTCTAGGGCGGGTATTACATCTGAATATCAATTTTTAAATAAATCTACGGAACTGTTTCTTCTATGATCTCAGTGACATATAGGCCTAGATATGAAGTGATAAAGTAATTATGATTGCAATAGTTCCTTTATACGATAAAGTAAAACCTTTCAATAATAATTTGTAGGCTTGATCAATGAAATGTTAATTTACAGTAATTACTTGATATATTATCCTCATATAATTGTCAGAGTTTGTAATGCCATTCAAAGGGAGGTAGTAATTACAGTAGTTCGGGTAAGTTTAATGAGCAAGGACAGTTTTTAGGGTTGTTGAAAGGGAGTGTGGTTTGATGTGTTCATTTCTTGAACATTGGGCTTTATAAGCACTAGCTTTACAAACTAATCTAACTAATAACAATACTCCATTATTCTAAAGATAGACCTCTAAAGTCAAACTTAATATACGGGTAACATTAATTGAGCTATACAGAAATGCTAATCTATTTAATTCATCTTTGAGGGTTGAACTAAGGAACATACCCACTTGGGTGGGCTAAGACGCTAATCTCGAATTAGACCATACTGCCGATGATGGAGAGATAAAGGTTATAATCTCAATCGAGTAGGTTTTCAAAAAATTTCCACTCTCTCTTTATGCAAACGTTGGTAAACTCCTCTAAATATAACTCTTCTCATACCTAAAACCATTAGCATGATTAGTGCATAGGTGTGTAGCCTGAACTTCTTGTAAAACGCAGTGCTAAAAAAATAATAATTAAAGAACACACGATTCGTGACTTGCAGCCTTTTAAGGGAGAACCGAGGAGTTATGATGGTTGAATAAAGTCTTACGCGTCTCTTTACACAATAAATTCGAACAATGTGTCTCGTTTCACAAATATGAGTTTTTTAGTAAATGTCTATTTTAAGATAAAAGTGGATGAAATTCTGTGCGGTGCACTGTAGCACTTATTTCTTCAATGGATTTATCAATAAAATAGTCTTCAAGTATAAAATACTTGCAGTTGTTTTATTACATAAGATGATTTATTTAAAACATATTACACCATTGATACTGAATTCATCATCAATTTTCAACAAACTAGAAACAGGAAAGCTCTTTACGTTGCATATAAAAATAAGAAAATATAAAAACATGCATTTTTGTATTTTTCACGTCATTAGAATCCTTTGGTAAAATTTTACGTCATTATCTTGAATCCCAGACTAACGGTAGCATCTTTTTCTCGCCAATAAATAACTCCCATCTCAACCCTCAAAAGATTGTTGGCATGGCAGTTTTAGTAATACAGGATGTCCCAAATGTTACTGTACAGTAAAGTACCACATACCTCGTAGCAGTTATTCCTATAACGGGTATTGAAAATGTCCCCCATGGCCTAAATACATGTCTGCTATAACCTCATCGTATCATATGAAGAGGCATGTCCATACATGTAGTCAAGCCTGAGGACGCCATTTCCAACATATATTATAGGAAGAGCTTCTACGAGCTACGTTTTTTTTAGGTATTTAACGTTCACTTTATGAATCGACTGATTTTATCAGCTACACGAGAGTTTTTACGAGCAACAGCGTAAGGGCTTAATCATTTTGCCGGAAAAGGTATTTTCATATACCTTCCAGGATTCTTTTATATACCTCAAAAAACATGGGACCAACTACTTTACTTCTCTCTGAAGGAAGTTGTGCCATGGATTATTATCGCTCAAGAAAAACCCGCTGGGTTTGAACAAACGTACATCGGGTCCTGAGGCGAGAACTTTACCACAAGACCACCGAGACTGAATACAAGGTACGTTTACTTTATTGCACAGTAACCTTTGGGACATCCTGTATATAATTCTTCAATGACTAACTTAGCATACCCACATGCTGTTCTCTTTAGAGAGAGTAATTCGTAATTCTGATGTCCGTGGGAACAACCATTGAAAGTAAAGTATCAACACTAGCCGCGTTGTTAGAAATCGCGCGACTAGTTGCGAGGCGATCATGTGGGATGGCCACGCTGCTAATTCAGTCACCCCTTCTCGTGTAAATACGACCATTTAAACAATGTATCGCGAAGAAGTTATGCTAACAGTTAAGCTGCTAATGTCACTCGTGGAAATGGGAAATTATAGTCAAATATAATTGAAGTAAAGATAGTTTTACCAGATGTCTGATTATTTCCCTTGGGGAAGTCATAATTATCAAAATAGCGCTACAGGGAAAATTTGATTTTCATTGTATTATTTAATCAGTATGATCAATCAAAATTATACAGAGTATTAGTTATAGATAATAAAAAAACTCTACTCATTGGTGAAAACTAATTTCAAATAAATGGAATGGTTTTGACACCATCTTTTATTTTGTAGTACCATGCTTTGTCCGGGCGTTGACCGGCCTCTTGGATGGAATTGCGTGAGAGTACAAATGGTCTTACTTTAGTAGTTTTTTTAACAAAAGTGTTTTGTAACAAAAAAATAAAAAAGTTTATATTGCTTGGATAAATATATTTTGTTTTTAGTTTTCTCATAATATGGTTATCCCAAAGGCTCTTGATTATTTGATATTGGCATCGCGGAATTAGATCAGGATTTGATCGACTCATTTAAGAAGATGAAATAAAAATGCCACTATGTCACCTTGTATTACTACACGTTCGGAAGATGAGTATTTTTATTAATTACGCTTATGTGTTAAGGACGAAGAAAGTTGAATTTAGAAGAAGTGTACCAACATTTACGTGTAGAAATTATGTAAAACCATTGAGGGAAAACCAACCTGAGTAAACTCGACTGGTAATCAAACCCATATATCCTATTTCTTAGCAGTCTAGTATATTGCCAGAAAAATGTCACTGACCAATGACCCACTGAATCTACTATATCCATGACAAATATTCAAGACCTGTTGAGATTAGTGTAGGCCTATACTAGTCACCGAGTCCTACTACCTGAAAAATACGGGTAGCTCGCTCTTCCTTACATACCATCTAATAGATCAAGTTTGGGAAGTACATAGATTTAAATAGTACCATTCCTGGTTTAGTGTGTACTATTAAGTGCTATGTAATGTAATATGAATGTAGCTCGTAAGTTGTTATATTATGTAGTCTTGTGTCCGGAAATAGCCAGTTAAGTACTTTAGTTCTGTCAGTAGAAGTAAAATGTATTACTTGTATTTTGACCTCCTTAGTCACCAAGGTGACGTAGTTGATATACGAAGAAACCTATTTTATATTAATTGTGTATGTGAATATATCTAGAAACAACCCAAATCAAACCTTTTTGTCATCCCTCAAATAAACTAATAGAATGTGTGTGTGTTAAGGTTAAAGATCCAACCAAACCCTAGAAACCTATTAAACTCAAACTTTTCTCTTCTTTGCTTCACCTAAATTTAAAAAAAATAATTTTGATCTTAATTCTTGGACCACCTTACCACTCATGCGTGTGGGTCCAAAATAAAGAATTTTTAAGGAAACCTTAGCGTTATGGGGTACTGTAGAAAAACATCTAAGAAATACCATCCTCACTACACCCAACTGGGATTAGAACCTGATCTCTCCAACTTTACGTATATACAGTTATTTAGTTTCTAAACAGTACTTGAATATCTTTCAGGGTGTCCTGGAATTAAATGACAACCTTTTCTCTCGATAAAAAAAAAATCATCTAATGCCGCTATGCTCCCGACAGATATTCAACAATTATTGTTGATTTCACAATGCGAAGAAAATTAAACTCTATGTTTCTGCTGTAGCCATATTAATTGATTTATATTGGATACAAAAATGTTTTGTTATGAAATGTGGGGGAAAAAAATCTGACCTATTCTCGCGTTCCTTACACTACCACTTTAAGATGAAGAGCATGGAAATTGACCATCAAATGTAAAGATAATATAATTAAACTAAACATGTTTATTAGGAGTAAATCATACAACAAATGTTCGAAATGTGTTAACATTGCTCGCAATGCCATTCGATTCAGTAAATGCTAAACACATTCTAACGCATATATTTTCTGGCATCTATAAAGTAAGTTCATAGAATGAATGAACATTAAAAAAAAAGCTACAATAAGTTATCTAATAATTGAGTTGTATGCTCTACAATTTCACGTCACATAACTCTTTAAAGAGGAAATTTAATAATAAACACGAGAGTATCTTTAAATAACAAATTAGCTTATAAGCTATGATTATAATTCTAAGTTACTTTGTTTTGTTACGATGAAATGATTTGTTTACTAGATTAGAATGCAACAACAAAGTAGCAACAGCTTGTGGTTGAGTTTTTTTGTTTAGTATTTATTGAGTCAAATATGTTAATAACACAACCAACATATTATTTATAGTCAAGCAATAACATAATAAATGTGATTGAGACATAAATAAAAGATACCACTTAAATTTTAATATTGCATTTTTCCAATTTCAACTTTACTCTCAGTTTCTGAAGTTTTTATGAAAGTTTTTATTTTACTAAGTTCATCTATATTTATGGTGAAATAGTAGACTATGTATTATATCGGTATAGTTTAGTTAAAAGTGTATTCTAATTTGCTTATAGACATAGTTGAAAATTATTTAGGCAAAAACCACCTTCATTACGCCTAGGAGGGATTTGATCTACCCATCAACAGGAAACTAGACTAAATTTTCTAGACGTTTAGACTGCGTGACCACCAATGTGTATAAATTGAAAGTCACATTGAAATTTTGATAGGTTTTGTTTGGAAGAGGGGGAGGGGATTTATTTGATCACGTTAAAGGTAGGAAAAATTCTTATCAAACATAAATACTATTTAAGTTTTTACTCGTGTAGGCCTACATGTATGAAAATGTATAAATAGCTATACAAATTACGTTATATCTTCCACAAAATTTAAAAATATATAATTTAAGCATACTAGAAAATGATTTAAGGCTATTCAAACACTCTGTATGTCTTTATAATGTATTATTATCTCGTAATTATAAATATAATATGTCATGTTACAAAATAATAGTTGGATAAAAAGAGATAATGCCGGAGAAGTTTCAGTGTTTATAGAAGATTAAAATAAAACAAAAAATATTCCAGAATGATTACTTCTGTAAAGAGATGAAAAGGATCAAGAAAAGAAACCAAATTAATTTTACATCTTTTATGTAGAAATAATTACACCTCACCTTTGCCAAATTAGGTCGCGTCAAGTTTAAAAACAAACTAAATAATAAGCAAGGAGTGAACATTATTTCCATGACCGTTTGAATTATAGAATGATGTATCTGCTCGCTTAGTAAACCCTCTATTTAGGGTCCTAAGAGTGTCAGTGACGTAGCTAGAAATTAACTTTGGTATGGAGGAGAGTGAGNAAGAGCGGCTATAACATGTAACTAAGATATCACTTTTATACTTTTTCCCTTAAAGATAATTTTATGGGCACTTTTGATGTGTAAGTCTGTGGAATTTTTGACGTAAGCCCAATACTTAAATTCACACAATATATTTGTCATGTCACATTTGTTTGATTAAATACTTTTATTTCACAGGTTTTGGAGATATTCTTCTAAAGGTATTTTAAATATTTGTAGGAGAAAGGTGTCCGCAACAAATTCCAAGCTTTATTATCTACCACCTCTTTCCCCTTTTATTTGTGGCACTGGTGAACAATACTTTTAATATGACATACATTTGATTATAATTTATTTTTTAACATACGTTTTAAGAGAAACACAAGGATATATGTACATATTTATATATAGTAGTTGAAGTGTCCGCATTTGGCCGGGATAGTTGTTTTTATTATATGGATTGTGTGTGGAAGATAACCTTAACGTTAGTGCCTTTTAAGTCCTGCGTTGCCCAGAGGCCAACAACATTTTTGATTAATTAAAAATATCTAGTAGATCGTAAAATTCCTGATTCGAAGCACACAATGAACACGTTCATGCACAATGGCTACTAATTTTAAAAATGTCAGACCTTAGCGTGGGGTAGATATCGTTCAATACTCGTGAAATACAAGCAAACTCATAATTTTTTCCGGCTTTTAATTAATTTGAAATGATATAACAACATTTTAAGATCCTGACCTTAGGCGCACATGTTTGTGTACAGTGTCCACTAATTTTTTACATTTCAGACTTCTGCCTTCCTTAATGCAATGCTCATGACCAACAAATAAAATCTTCATTTTATTAATATATTATTATTATTATTATTATTAGCACCGCGTCTTACTACCCGTTCGGGTTGTACGCACTTACGCTAATGTGTAATGGTACGGTGATTGTGAGATGAAATGGAGGACCTACAGTTAGACGTGGAATCCGAACCATGGTGGAGGCCTGGCATTCCCCACATTCACAAGATGTCTTGTCAGAGGTGAAGAAAGGGTTTGGTAATCAGAAAAATCTGTGCCGGGACCGAGGATTGAACCCCGGCCACCAGCACAGAAGTCTGACACCTTACCCCTAGACCGCCAGGTCACCTTTATTAATATAAGTATAATTATATATAATATATACGTATGTATACATAATTTTATATATACATACATAAGTAAAGCCCCCATACACAGGGGTAATATGTTTCAAGAACTACCGCAGTTACGGGAAACCACAGATAATACCTGACAAAATCTTATTTGCTAAAAAAACATGTCAGGCTCCTTTCTTGGCACCGTATCTTACTAACCGTTTGGGTTATAGACCTATATATTATTTACACTAATTTGTTAGAAATTAGAAAGCTTTAATATAGAAGAATTGCACCTTCATTTGCGTGGAGTGAAAGTGGTCAACAATTTAGGAAAAAATGTACCTGACATGGGATCGAACCCGATTTTTTCCGTCTTCGGCAATCTAGTCCAACACAAGACTAGCTCCTTAGACCATTTTGCCACCGAAGCGGATCAAAGCCAATTGTGGGCAGCATAATGTTCACTTTCTCACTAATGAAAAAGGACATCACGGCTTCTCTTAGGCTTAAGGTGGAACTCCCACCAAATATCTAAAATACTTGTACTACTAACCTCTTTAAATCTGATGCTATTTATTATTTAATATATTAATTGTACATTTTTCTCCTATTAAAATAAAAGTTGTTTGTTACAAAAAAAATTATTTGATTTTTGTAAATCCAGCCATTAAAAAGATATAAAATATTGAACTTCAACGTTTTAAAATAATTTTTATGATATTTCTTCCATAATTACGCCCAAAATACCTTTTCAAAAATTTGACGTCTCTGTTTCCAAAAATATTGTCTCTTTGGATATTTCCTGAATAATTTTTATTTAAAAAACATATATATTAAAATATGTATTTTAATTAATAATTTGAACAAGGATCGTATTTAAAAAATATATATATTTATTAATTAAAAATAAACTTAAGAAAATATGTAAACAATTATTATTTCACCCCCTCCATAATTGAATACCTTTTCACCTGAACAGTTTTCTGAACCAGCACATCAAGTGTTGTATTTTTTAGAAGAGAATATAGTTGTTTTTAAATTTGAGTCTACCGGCCGGTTGCTATGTATGTCTCTTGAAGCCATTTCCTCCACCACTCGACGACCCGCTAGCTCTCCTCACAGTTCCATGATGGTTTGATGCAAATGACGTCACAAACTGGTTTTCAAATATACATTCTTCAGTGAGAATAATTTGAAAGTTTTTTTTTTACTCTAAAAGTGCAATACATTTTAAGTAGTATTATTTTATATATTTAGTGCATTTGTGAATAGTTTTTTTTGTGTTAATATATTAGTGATAGTTTCATACAAATTTACCAAGTTTCACTAAGTAAACTAGTTTGAGACTTTTGTGCTAGGGGTTCGGGGTTCAATCCTTGGTCCCGACACAGATTTATCTTATTACCAAACCCTTCCTTCCCCTCTGACAAGACATTTTGTGAATGTGTGGAATGCCAGGCCTTCACAGTAGTTCGGATCCCACGTTAAACTGTAGGTCCTCCATTTGATCTCACAATCACCCTACCATCACACATTAACGTGTGTATAACCCGAACGGGTAGTAATACGTGGTACTACTACTACTACTACTACTACTAATAATAATAATAATAATATAATCAAAATGGTGTCTATGGGGAACAAAAAACCACCACCCTCTAAAGTACAAAACTTCAAATAAATCAATGAAATAGCTATTCCTCGGTAAGTGCTACAATTTAAATTGTATCTATATCGAATATGAAACTTATTTAGATTAGCTAACAATATATACATCTTCACTCCTAATAGTTTAATAATAGTAATAATAAACACATATTTTCTCATTATTAATTTTCATTAGAAATATTAATAACTTATTTCATGCAACGTAGGAACTAGAACTATTAAGTTCCAAAGAAAATGTTTTCATAAATCACAACACTAATACATATTTTAAAGATATATTTTATCGAACAATTATTCATTAGATCTGAATTTTTGGGTGCGCGAGGTAAGTTTCAGGATCATGTTTGGTTTGCTCGTAGCTGGATGTTCTGTGTTCAAATCTCAGCCACGTGGACTGAGGGCTGTTCTTCCCAAAGTGTTTATCCACGATTCCTTCACGCAAATACGGATACGCTTACTTTAATATATATACTCCTTAGCTCTATTCCGTTATTATAATTAAAATGTGTATAACACAGATCGATAGTAGCATGGTCGGATTAATGACAATAACTGGTTTGGTGTTAAACGTCTTAATTTGATTTGAGTTTTTATTGGGTGGGTAAGGAATGGGTCAAACTACTAGTTTTATTTATTTGTTGTATTTAACGTGTTCCTTCTGAACCAAATAATTATATTAGCACAGGAGAATTTTTATGAGTGAGATCAAAAGGGCCTAGTAATTTTGCCGGGAAAGGTATTCTCACAAACCTTACAGGGTTATTTTACATACCACAATCGACATGGGACCAATGGCTTTACTTTCCCTCCAAAAGAATTTATGCTATGAATTGTTATAACTCGAAAGAACTCCTTTGACCCCGGCGGGGTTTTAACCCACGAACACCGAATCTTGAGGCGAGCACTTTACCCCATGACCAGTGAAGTCGACCAAACAGCTAGCATTACTATATGATAGAATGCTAAAGTATAAAGATAGCGCCACAAACACAAAATAAAATATTGTTCGAGAATAGGAATACAAATCTCAACTAAAATCATTTATGGCTGCACTAGTGAGCACGTAAACTAAATGCAAGGCTCATTTAGTCTAGCCTACTGGCAACGGGGAGATCGGAGTTCAATTCGCAGCCGGTCATTCTCGAGATATTTTTTCTAAATGTTATTATTTTATTTCTATATACAAGTACAGGTACATTTCACCTACATTCTACCTTCATCACCCCTACCCGAATAATGGGAGTAAATGTGTAAAGCTCGAACGGTTAGTAAAGCAATGAGCTAAAAACTAAAGTCGAAGAACGTCGAGCATGACCTTAACTAGGGTGTTGTGTTCATTATAGGAGCCATGGAAAACCTTACAAAAATGCCGAATAGCTATTTGTGCTAACTTGTATGAATTTTATAAATCTGCATACTATTATTCTCATTAAAACAAATCTTTACACGAAAAAACACAATGAGGATCTTTGAACGTAAAATCACCACTACTGTTTTGATTAGAAAATATGTCAAATAAATAATGTCAATAGATATATTGTGATTGGTTATTTATAAGCGATTTTTTAATATTTTATTCCTATACACTCATTAGGTAAATACAAATATTTATGGTGATTTAAAAAAGTAAACTAAAGATTAGAGCTAATGTTAAAGGGTGTTAAATTAGTGAAGAATACTTTTTAAGTAACGGCTGTTTCCATAAGCTACGGGATTTTTTTTAAATAGTGTATTGACTTAGTGATAACATTTATGACTAATTCCCCCTTTTAATTTATTGTTTTGCAAACTTGTGTGCATTTATATGTATTTGCAATATCAATTTTGTGTTGACGACTACAAATATGGTTTATGTTACATACTGTTTTTGTTTTGACAAATGCTATGCATTTTTATTAATTTATTTTAAACAAGTATTATTTGAGCAAAGTATTTTTTTTGCCACTACATGAACGTCATTGTTCAACGCTCGATTTATTTATCTGACCATAACATAATAACTGTC
Source organism: Timema shepardi (assembly GCA_902151425.1). Taxonomy (NCBI): domain Eukaryota; kingdom Metazoa; phylum Arthropoda; class Insecta; order Phasmatodea; family Timematidae; genus Timema; species Timema shepardi. The sequence continues at coordinate 179,340 of CABFVX010001059.1, read as the reverse complement.
CAGATAGCCAGACATTCTTTTGTTACTAAATATTATATTGTGTTTACTGGAGAGGGGGCTAGAGAAGAGACTTATTTCAAATAATGGTTTAGGGTGAAATAATCTCACATGTATAATTTACTATCAGGTTGATCCATTCTTTATACTATATCAAACTATTCAAATTAAGAACGTTCAACATCCGGCTGCTAGAATTTATATAATTCCTCCTTGCACAATACCAAGCTAACTAGGGCAATCATAATTTAGATTTCACGCTCAGCTTTCACTCATAAATTTGAAATTTTAAAACTTATCTTATTCTCTGGAGTAGTCCCCCTACCTTTACCCCGAATTTCAATTTCCTAACAGAGTTAAAACGTCTTTCTTATTTTTATTCACTCCCCCAAGTCCTGGAGCCCAATTTTGAAATTCCTCATTTCGTAAATTTTCCTTGTTAAATGAGGTGGTCCTTCTAAAGGTCTTCGAAATTTCAATTTTTCATCCTATCTCAAATGGGCTTGGATTTTTCTGAACACATACCTAAGCTCACTTTTGCTTTTTATATATTACTAGCAGTCCCGCACGGCGTTGCCCGTGAACCACTGTAGTATAATAATTATATAAGCTTCACAACCCCCCCCTCCCCCCACGCTGCCCGTTACCCACTGTGGTATCATAATTATATAAGCTTCACAACCCCCCCTCCCTGCCCGTTACCCACTGTGGTATCATAATTATATAAGGTTCACAACCCCCCCCCCCCT
>CABFVX010001059.1:162382-178285 GCA_902151425.1 Timema shepardi | reverse complement strand
AAAAAATGTCTAAAAATTATAGAAAAATGTTAAGGGTGGACAACCCTTATCACTAAGGGGTATGAAAATAGATGTTGGCCGATTCTCAGACCTACTCAATATGCTCACAAAATTTCATGAGAATCGGTCAAGCCGTTTCGGAGGAGTACGGGAACGAACATTGTGACACGAGAATTTTATATATAATACTAGCATGAAGTACAGCTTTTCCCGGGAGAATAGGTTAGGGTAACTAGAAAGATTAAAAAGAGTAAAAATTAAATCAAATTAATTTTTAACGGTTATGTAATAAGTTAAAAATAAGGTTTAAGTATATGAAAGAGGTACTAAGGGAAAAGTTATGGACAGACAAACGGTATTGCGGAAACCATGTTTTTTTTTTGTTTCAGGGGTCATGAAACGTTGACATTTATCGAAAATTCGAGTTAGATTTTTTTGAAAATCACAATACTAGTAGATATTGATAGTTCCTTGTATTTATTTTTGTTATTTTTAAACAGTAAATAAGGTAGTTTTAATTCAATATTTATCTGGCTTTGACCTTGCATACAATATATCGAATCTAGTTTGAATTTGCTTTTTTTTTAATAGGAAATTCAAGGGTTATTTTAATGTATAGAGCATTTATTTCTTTTGAAATATAAATCGGAAACCTGGTTTTAAAAGGTATCTTATACACTAGACACATCTTTAATTAACTTTATTTTAACAATCACATAATTAATGTATTTATTAAACTAGTATTGAGTCTTCGGGGAGACCAATTCCCAGTTTTCCCTCTATTGGGTGTGCCACTGACCTATATATACATATATTGGGTAATATATATATATATATACATATATATATACACACACACGAATATATAAAACCCAAGGAAGAACAAACAGAGAAATTCTGCATTAGTATGTTTTGGTGATATAGCTTCAATTTCAGGACACACTCAAATTTTGTTTTTAGGCTGTCATTTATATATTATCAAAACTACATTATATCTATTAAAATAACTGGATATTTTGTTTTTTCTTAGAAGTATTTTTGACAGTATTTTAGTTTGTGATAAATTAATAGAAAACTATCACTTTATAAACATTTTCACGCAAATTAAAATGTATAGTACGACACAATCTTACATACTCTCACATTTAGTATCAAACCAAGAGTTGGTTTACTTCCATTGTATATTACAATTAGGAAACTAATTTTCATAATTTGTCGTCAGTAAACCATAAGGGAATGTCTGTGTGGTGCACTGTACAATTTTTTTATTTTTTGAAATCTCTAAACACTTTAATCAAGATTGATCCTGATAATTATAAGTATGGTGTTGCAAGTAAAGACGTTCTTACTTTGATGAGTTTTGTTTAACTCTTTATACTAATTGTATAAAGCCGAAAATGACCGAACTCGATTGAGTATATACATTAATTTGGACACCTTTCGCTTATAAATTGTGGGCAGGAGGAAGATCACAAACCAAACATGTTTGTGTCCTTGTATATGTGTGCGTGTGTGTTCAAATATTATACACACACACACAAGTACGATTCTAGAATTGTTATTTTTAATTGTATAACTTTTTAGAAATTCAAACCATTCTATTCTCAATGAATAGTTCTTAGCTCAGGCTTGAAAAAACCCGGGTTATTTAAAAAAGAAGTTGGGTTATATTAGGTTTAATTGAGTTTGTTGTGGTGTGATTAAAATATGATGATCTGATCCATCCAATCATTCTAACATATTAATTAGTGCCTAGACTGTTACTTTAGAAAGAAAATAACGTCCACGCCTAGCAATAATATATTTTATAAATCAGTTTTTTAAGGAATTAAAACAATAGACAATGGTTAACAAAATTCAAAATAGAACTTTCATGCAATCATGTTAGTAAAATTTGGTTCTTAGAAAATAATGTTTTAAATTTAAATTGTATGTGTATTCTTTAAAATATTCCATAACATTAGTTTGATCCAGTCATATGTCAGTATGTTTAATTCCATTTCCAATCTATCTACATTTTTATTTAAAGTAATTAATCATATTTTAAATATTAAAAGGAAAATAGACTAACTAAATTAAAAAGTTAGCTAATTGCTTTGTATTAAAAATATAATAATTTTTTGTTGTGTTTTTTAAAGTGGGTATTTTTAATATAAACCCATGTGGTTTTTTTGGGGGCTGGATAGAATTGTATAAACTCTGTCTTAACTAAATATACTTGCTTTAATTATAAGCTATTGTAACAAAGAGCTATTGCATCCATATTATTTACCTTTACATTTTTATCTTTATTGTTAACTCATATCGCTGACGTGACTTAATATGAAAATTATTTAATTTTATTATAAAACCACTTTTTCAATTACACTTTTACATAACGTTGTTTGATACTTATAAACAATAGGAAACCTCAAAAACAACATTACTCAATCATTCAAGGAAATCTTATATTATTATATTTCATTTCAACATTAGTTAATCACTAACTTCCAATACTTAATTTAAATAATTTTAAAGATTAGACACTTTACAAAGATTTTTGTTTATTAATAAATAAATAAATAAATAAGTGTTTATTTTGTCATAGGTTTTATTTACAGTTATTTCCCTAACGCTAAATGACTCGACTTTGTAAATACTATGGGAATTAAACACACATGGAAATGTATTAACTTTTTCACAATTGTTTTGTATAATATTGTAAAATTTTACTTAATATAATTTATATTTTTATAGTCTTTAGGTGAGTATACTATAGTTTTGATCGTAAGAAAAGTAAATGACTGTCACAAACGTTAGTAAAATTACATTGGTTTATTCATAGCTAAAGTAATGTGATTTACATCTTTAACTTTCGATATATATTATAAATAGGCCTACCTTTAAGATAATAATTAAGTAGAATGCCATCAACTTTGACCACCATTTTTTGTTATGTATTTATTTGTATTTTCTAAACCTGCTATTCCTACAAGAATTAGAGTATACCTGGCAAAACGCATTGGGGTGGGGGTTTTTACCTTTATAGTTATCACATTTTTTTTACATCCTCGTCAGAAGAATGTTGGTGCATTTTCAATGAACAATCCTTCTTAATTTTAAATTATTATAAGTAAGAACTTGTATTTAATATTAATGTAAAAATAAGTTGTTTTTATCCAAAGTAGTTTTAATTTGGTCTATTATGAATTATTATTAAAACAATTTAAAAGATTTACCCACATTTCAATTTATTGGACCTTTTATTTTAACGATTAGCTTTCATTTATAATTATTTATTGTATTAATTAATGCAGAATATCAAGGTTTTAAGCCTACACCTTAATTAGAAATACAAATCTAATATACTATAAATGATAATTAATAATATACTATATTATACATGTTTACACACTGAAAGAATGTTGAATGAAAACTGATACAGCTATGTATAATTTTGAGATAGAACCCAAACCCGGTCTTCCAAACATTAGCCGGGAAAAAAAGAAGAAACCGACCCTATACTTTCTGTGTCTCGGGATCTATTTTTGGAAATAATGTATAACTGCCAGTCAGTCAACCCTTTAGGCGACGAAATGTCTAGCTGTACACAAGTGAGTTAACAGAGGAGGAAATGGAATTGAATTTCTCTACAAGCACGAAGCGTAGCGGATTTGAAACAAAATAGAATGTATGGGGGTTCCCCCTTAAAATCACTACCAGCCTTACTGCCTATACGTTTTGAGGCCATTATTGCGGTAAAGGCGGTCTTTCTGAACACAATCGCTGTGATAACGTGGCAACTAGCGTGGACAGCCAGAACGCTAGAAGCAGAATGGAGGCAAGTTTTGAAGGGAGGCGGTTACACGTACAAAATAAGATGAGTCAAAAGCAAATTCACTTGGCCCATGATTTGAAACTTATGAACCATTATTTATTTCTGGAGGTGGTAAATCGCAGATACTGAACCAGTGGTTACAGGGGCCCTGCACTATATATATAAATATGGCTTTCATAAATTATGTTTTTTCTTTAGTTAATATATTAATATATATTAATTAAATAAATAAAGCCTAATTTATTATAAGATTTATGCTCAATGCCCAAATCTATTACAAATACTATAATCTATTTGATGTAAGTTGAACAATTACATTTTATACTTTAGCTTGCATGTTATTAATTACTATCCTTAGAACACTTTAAACATGATATAAAGATATATCAATATGTCTAAATGACAATTGTTAGAAATCTCTTGATGTACTCACATGTTAGATGTTAATTGATTTAGTTTGTATCAAAGCTTTTAGAAAAGGCTGACTTGGATATGAATTAATTAAATTTTGCTGGGATAGGATCGAAACAGGTATTCTTTTAACTTAATTAATTCTCCAACCATTTGATGTGGGATGTAATGGGAATGTAAGTTAAGGACCGTATTTTTCAAGGTTTTATAAAAAAAATTTTTTTAAAGTAAATAAAATATTGTTTTTGTATATAATTCTAGTAACTTGTTTGTAGAAAATGTAATTTTAATAGTTATTAAATATCCATCACGAGTATATTTAATTATATTTGAAAATAAACGTATTCATTTTATCCCCATGTATTACTACCCATCCAGGTTATATGCATTTGAACTAATTACGTTAATGTGTTAGGGATGAGGAAGGTTGAATTTATACAAAGTTTACACAAATTTTAGTAGAGGAATAGTGAAGAACCCATCCGGGACTCGAATCCTGATTTCCCTATGTCATTGGCAGTCTGGTCTAGTTAAATAGTGTATGCCTTAGACCAGTGGTTACCAAATGGTGGACCACAGAATAATTTGTAAGAACCTTGGCGAGATAGCGATAAACAGAAGAAAAGATGCTATTTAGGTGGTGGATGGGTAATAGACATGAAAGGCCAGCGATAATAACTACATAAAATAACTAAAAGGACAGAAAATCACGTTTTTGAATTAGTATAGTCCAAGACTATTAATTGTGACCCTATATATACACGGTCGTGATAGCCACAGGATCCTTGATCGGAGATGTGGATATTGGAGTGAGTGGTCCAGCGTGTCCAGTGTGTCCAGATGTGGATATTGGAGTGAGTGGGCTAGCGTGCCCGGGTGGGTTGACGTGTCGGTGAGTGAGTCGGCGTGTTTGCGAGTGGGCCGGTGAGTCCTGCGTTCGTGAAACGTGGGGTATCGTGGTGTGTCGTGTACAGGACTTGTGTGGACTACACGGGTAATGTAGACATTTATTGATGTTGTGGACCACATTTTTAGTTAACATTTTTCTGACCGTTCTAAATATTTGAATAGTAACTATTTTAACTTTTATAACGTGTTTTACAGTAATTAATTTGCTTATTTAATTTAATTACATCATACGTTTTCTTATACGCTTATAAACTTTATTATTATTACTCTTATTACTTAATGTTGTGACTTGTTAAGCTACAATTAATTTAGGCGAATATTTAATTCAGTGTACGTATTGTTATCGTCTCAATAGTCAAAACCTTGAATATTCTGTAAACATTTTTATTCGTGGTTAATGAGCCACCCATTCCAGTATCTTTAAAAGAACTCGTGGTTCACACGGTAGCGTGTGAACGGCCCGCGAACCGCGTTACAGTATCAACTGAAACAATACTGATTTTAGCCAACAAAGGTTTAACATAACAATTTGAAACATTTACGCTCCCTTTCATGCCACCTTTATGCTGATCAAATATATGTTTATTGTTAATATATAGTTTCATTGCATACGAAGACTGTTTTTAAAGATGTTTTCGATATAAAAAAAAACATAGTTTTAGTTCGTCCCATTTAACTTACGCCTGTCAAATACACACCATCTGTCAAAAAGGACAAATGAACCATGCATGAATGGGCTTATGAAAACATAAAGGTAGAGCCAGTATATTTTTTTAATATCCTAGATAAGGTCCTTAATTTGGGTACCAGATTACACTTTTTTTTTTACTAGGCTCATAAATCCCATATAAAAGTTATTAAAACCACTCATTCAGTGAACGACTCCTTCGCATATCATATACTTAAAAACCACGTCAAGAAATAAGAAACATTTACCAGACCAGGATTCAAACCGAAGTTTTCAAAGAAAGTTGGGTAACGCAGATTGTATTAGTGCCCTCTACCGAAGTAGGAGGTCAGTTTTAAGTGTAGTGAGGCAGATAAAAAAGAATCATGTTTTAAAGAAATTAAACACTATGTTATCATATTTCGCAACAAATTTTGGCTCGTTCATTTAAATATTAATTACCTTAAGTGCATTAGCTGATTCCCCCCCTCCCCACTTATTCTATAGTGGAAGAGTAAAGTAATTTCTTAATTTAAAATGAAGTGTATAAAATATTCCCCATTTACATTTGTATGGTAATCAAGAATATTCTTAAAGAACGAAGGAAAAGACTTGCAAACTTAATATTAAATTAAAACTAATTTTTTCCCTTGACAACGCTTGAGTTACCAAAGACAACTGTTTTTTAATCAGAGAAACAATTTTATAAGTGAAATTATATTTTATTATATTAAATACAAACAAAATTTAATATAATAACACTCGCTTCGATGCCGCATTATCTAACTCGCTACACTCACAGTAGACTAGACTGCCGATGACGGGGAGATCGAGGTTTGAATCTCAGCCAGGTGTACTAAGGATGTTTTTTTCCAAATTGTTTTTCCCCTCTCCCTCCGCAAAAATACGGGTACAATTCCTATAAATTTAACCTTATTAATCCCTAAGACCATTAGCGTAATTAGTACATAGGCAAATAACCCGAAATGGTAGTAATACGTGGTGCTAACAAAATAATTATATCTTGTTGTATTAAAATGAGTGTTTTGCCTCATTAATAAATAATTCACTAAAAACAAATTAACTTGTAAAGTGTTGACTTTATCAAATTTTGTATAAATTATTTGGATGTCAGTTATTTGAATATAATATGTATATTAGGCTGAACATATACTGTGTGCATATTGTCTTTACTCTTAATATTCCCTGTCCAAGATATAACTAGTTTCCCCTTTGCTCCGTAGTAAATTTCCACCATCACTAAGTTACCAGATATGACTAGATGAAATACGTTCTAATACATCTTAATACTAATTAAAGCATTTAAAATTATTTAATAATAGCGATAAAAATATGTTAAAATTATTATGATCGTGAATAGCTACATTCTTTTTAAATTAGCCTGTTGAAGTTATTTTAAAAATTACACTCCTCCTATTACTCCTTTAAGTTTAGAATTTTAACTCTCTAATAGAGTAAGATAACGTAGATTTTTAAGGGCTTAGCTCAAGAGTAATTAACCGAGATTTTTGATAGAGAGCTACGTTAGAGACAGAAAACTTATCTTTAATTGACCACAGCAAAATTAGGATCAGTTTTTTAAAATTATAGAATAACTTTATCCCACCTGCTTCGGTGGCTGAATGGTCTAAACCCTAAAGCGTCACTCTCGGAATATACTAAATTTCCGATGACCGGGAGATTGGGATTCGATCCTGATCGGGTGTACTGAAGTTTTTTTTACAAAATTGTTTTATACTCTCACTCTAATCACACGTGGGTACAAGTCCTCTAATTTCAACCTTCCTAATCCCTTACTCATTAGAGTGTTTAGTACATAGGCGTTGGCCTATAAGCCAAAAGGGTAGAGTTTGGACGCAGTTACTTTTTTTTAATTTGTCAAAATATATTAGCTGGTCTCAATTCTATTGTTTTTTCAAGGATTTTATGCAAATATGTAATGCCCGTGTTACCCTATGGATAACGTGTGAATTAGGTGATAAATAGTCATTACAGATCGAACAAGACGTCGCATCGTGGTGCAGTTTTCTGACGTTTCCATTAGAAAAAAGGACAAATGACCAGAGTGAAACTGTTCGACCATATTTTTAAAATAGAATAAAATTGAAACAAGTTTATTGTGAGAAAAAAATTCGTTGATCCATATTTTACTGCTTTCAAGTGAAGAATGCAGAAAACCTCACTTGAATGTGAATTCTTTTTCAAGCGTTATCTTATATCTAATATCTCGGTTAATCGTCCGTGAAATGAGCTATTAAATATACTACATATTTTTGATGATGGATAATATACGTAAATGTATTATACAAGGTGATTTTATATAAAATAATATTTTTAACAATTTGATAGCCTAGCTGGGAGAAGAAATATTTTTTAAGTGTAGTCGAAGGCTTTAATAAGATCACAACAATTAAGTGGTTATATTACTCGTTGCTGGCTGATTAAGCCAAGGCTTAGGACATTTGATTTGTATTGCCCTTAAGTTAAAGTTTACAGAGTTAAGGGCAATAAATTTGGCTAGATGCACAAGGTAAATTGTATTCTTCCATCCTCTCTCCATGCTAACTTTTGTGCAGTTCATCAAAATATGTCTCTCTTATCCTTACCCATTTTATTAAACAGTTAGAACGCATAGTACAAGCATCACCAACTAAAATAAGCCATAAGAAAAATAATCAATGATCATAAAACTACCCTCAAAATAATTTTTCTTTGATAAACAAATGCACAATGCTATTTATAATGTAAACCATTACCCGGATGGCCATTTAAATAAAATCGTAAGGGCCATTATTGAAGTCCAAACGTTCTAAAAAACTTTTTATTAATCCAATCTTAGATAATTTGTATCCAAAAAACAATGTTTTTTTATCATCTTAAACACTTGTCTGATATCCAATTTGAACTGGATCATTAGAGCCCCTTTTGAAATATTTGAATTAAAAGAAAATTGCCGTCATTAAACTAATGCTAAATTTAGAGACATAATAAAAATGACGATTTGGCCATGAGGTATAATGATTTAACATCTAACTATCAATTTTGAACGAAATCTATTAAACCGCTTATGCCCTGGACCAGGGTAAAGGAAAACATACAGAGAGACAGTCTTAATTGTTAATCCTTTGGGGGTTTTTAAGTTCAGGGACAAATAAAGCTTCAAGATCCATCTTAAGCTCGAGGTAGAAAATGTTAACGATTACCACATTTTCCCTGTATTAAAAAGAAACATTTGAGAAATTGTACGAATAGAAATAAATAGGTGTAATAAAACACACATAATTAGCCAATTCGACAAAGCGCCAGACACATTTGTTCTCCTGATGATAGTCTCGGTTGGGTATACTGGTGTGATTTTTCTTAAATAGTTTCCCGTTTTTCCTCTCTGTGAAACTTCCTCATCCCAACCTCATTAGCATAAGTATGTAGATATTCTGGGAGTGGTAGATTCTAACTTTCATAGTAATTCTTATCTGACAGCTGGATAAGCTACTAGATCTTCTTCCTTTCTTACACTTATTCTCCAAGGTAGGCACTAGCCTATCAGTCGGAGCCGCCTCTTCCACTCACCGGATCCCGAAATTATTTCATTCTCTCTTAGCTTCTCTAAGGATAGCATGCTATTTTTACACAGAATCTCCCCCACACCTTCTCTCTCCCTCATCCTAGGTCTACAAACTGGTCTCGTGTCCTCAGGTCTCCAATACCATCTAGAATCCCCCCCACATCATCTCTCCACCTCATCCTAGGTCTATCAACCAGTCTCTTCCCCGTAGGCCTCCAGTATTATGTAGAATTTCCTCTACACCATCTATCCACCTCTTAGGTCTACCAACTGGTATCGTGCCCTTAGGCCTTCAGTACCATCTATAATTTCCTCCACCCACACCATCTATCCACCTCTTCCTAGGTCTACCAACCAGTCTCGTGCCCTTAGGCCTTCAGTACCATCTATAATTTCTTCCACAACCATCTCTCCACCACATCCTAGGTCTACCACTGGTCTTGTACCATTAGGTCTTCAGTACCATCTATAATTTCCCCCACACCATCAATCCACTTCTTCTTAGGTCTACCAACAAACAGGTCTCGTGCCCTCATGTCTACAGTATCATCTCCTCCTTGCAATTTTATCCTCAGTCATCCTCTCATCATGCCCAAGACATATAAGCTATGAAACCTCTATCCTCCTCAACACAGTTGTGGTACCAACTTCCTACCTTATTTTAACATTTATCATGTTATATACTAAGTCTACTTAACGTATTCATACTTCAGGAGAAATGATCGGCAGCTGTCACTTTTGAAAGATTAAGTTTATTAATGCCAATACAATAATAATAATATAATAATAATATATTGTCGATATCGGTGGTCTTGGGGTAAAATATTATCCTCAGGCCCCGATGTCCATGGGTCCAAACTCCTCCAAAGTCAACGTATTTATATTGAGCGATAAAATTCCTTAGCATTACTTATTTCGGAGTGGAAGCGAAGCCGTCGGTCCAACGTCGATTGTGGCATTTAAAAGAACCGTGGGAGGTGTGTAAAAATAACTTTCAGGAAAAATTGGTAAACTCTTTCACGCTCGCACATTGAAGTTCATTGTGGAAACTACCACACTTTCTGAACTCCCCTAATACATGGAATTTCCACCAGATGGTGTAGGTAGCATTAACCAGGTGAAGGGCTGAGGACATGCCCGGATACGGATGGGTAGAAATAGCATCAAACTAACATTCTTCGGGTTGTTGGCTTAAGAATAAGAATAAAATGTTATCAAATTTGGGGCAAAAAAATATACGTTTCTTTTTTCTAAAATGCCATTCTTATGAAAAATTGATCATATTAAGACGTGGTTCACGGTAGACCCAATTAGAACCTCGATGATCGGAAGCAAAATACCTGTACGTGCTCGAGCCTCCACGTAATCATTTATCCGTTGTCAGAGAGCGTGTGTCCCACTGATATATCAAAAGGAAAAAGTTGTGCAACATGTTTCTTAGCTCGTGACAGCTTCCTTATTGGTACAAAAGTCGTTCGACCGTGACTCGATGCATTTTTTGGGCATGACTTGTATGCGTGTTTAGGTTTCGTTTTGGTTTTTACCTCATATTACTGTGTGTGTTTGTTTATATGTTGTTTAATTTTAGGAGAAAGAGTTTTCTCAGAATCAATGTGTGTTCTGACCCAGTAGGACGTTACCCCGAATTCGAATCCCGTTAAGAGAGATTGGGATGTGTTTTATCGATTAAATTAGTCTTTAAATAATTTTCCAGATGAGCTCTATTGAGTTTCCTGTTAACTGCTTTGCTTATCTCTAACCTATCTCTTGATTGACCTTCGTGTTAAACATACCGATAAATTTTTTTAAGGCTATATAAGATTTCGGTAGGAATAAAAATGTATAACTTACAAACATATTTATTTAGTTATTGATAATATCTTTCAAGATTAACGGCTGTAGATCACAAGACCTAACGTGTGAATACGTTAAATTAACTTTAGTATCTTTTCTAGCTGTCAGATTAGGTTCTTCTTAAAACAATAAGGAATTGAGTCAATTAAATATTTTAAATATTATGAAATTTTGTTATGATTGATATTCCAAGATTATAAATAACTTGTCCAGGGTATTTCATTTGTATATATTTTTCATTAGTATTCAAATCTTAAATTTATTTAAAATCATATGTTTCTGAATGTTTTAGATAACAATATCTAAGTATTAACTTATAACTTATAATAAGGAATGTACCCACTGCACCATAACTTAGTTGGTATCGTGTCTCCCTACTCATCNATATATATATATATATATATATATATATGGGAGATATTCTTCCTACTACCTAACCAAGATGTCCTCACATTTATTTACACCGGTGGATTAAGAATGAGAAAGGTGGAATTTAGAGCTAGTATACCTATAAATTTGTGGGGGTAAGGAAGAGGGACACAGATTATAAAAATAATTTATAGTACACCCTGCCAAAATTTGAACCATAACTTCCTAACCTTGAAAAGTCAGAACAGATTAAGCCACTCGTACATCTGCAATGCCTCACATGTAAGGGTGGAATAAGTTATTTATATTTAAATAATAAATTAATAACTTAGAGTATGTATGTTGTTAATCATAGAAATATTTGGGGTAAGTCGCCAACACACTGGACCTTCAAATTCCGATGAATAAACTTTACCATCTACACGAGAGAAGTCTTTCAGATTCGAGCAATGACCAACTCTGGGTTGAAGCCCGTTGGAATCTACATTTAATACTCACGTCATACGAAACAGGTGAGGTTTATTGATTTGAATTTAACCATAAGTCCAAACCTATGTGCGAATAACTAACAATTTTTTAAGATACTACAAATATAGCAAAAATTTACCGGTGGAGTTGGTGTAGTATATATTCTCCTTAATCTAATAGCTGTTATTTACATCCCCAATAGGTATAATGGGAATATTTTCTTATCGGTTTTTTGTTTCCTCTCTCTCTCTTTGGACAAATGCTTGTGCATTAACTTTTTTTTATCAATATCAGTGAATTTAATCACTCGGTTTTATCACCTCATCTTACTTCAAGTTCCCAGGGAATAATTACAATATTACTACAGGGATGAAGAAGGGACGATTTAGAGAGCGAACTCATTTATAAAATACATTACTAGTATATTGATCCAGGATTTTAAGCCTAACCTCCCTCTCATCGGCAAACTAGGTACAGTGACCTTTACCGGCGTGAGTTATACAACTGTTATTTTACTATTTGGGGTGGATTACAATAAAATGGATGAAAAAGTTTTTCGTTTTATAGAAAATGTAACCACTTAAGTGTGGAAAGAGGATGGAAAAACCACAGCTATAAATTGAGTCTTGGAAATTATCTCAAGTATACCCATTAGAGATTCGAATCGCGCTCTGCCAGTCACCGACCATCCAGTTCACGAAATACATTTATAATTAATTGCCTTCATATTCCAGTATCCTTGGATAACTTGGCGAAGCTGCGAGTATCCTGAATGAGACACGAATTAATAATAAAATAGCTTAGATAAAATAACCTTAACACTTTGGTTAATTGTGTCAAATCGAAGCTATAGTCCAACTTTAATTGAAATCACTTTTTCTGACCACTAGAAAAGCTACTAAGCTTACTTTCACATATTCATACGTCAGGTCCTATTATATGAAGCTGTCACTTTATATACATACATATAAACATACACACATATATATATACCAATATCTATAAAATATCAAAAATAAAATGTTTTAATTGTATAAAGCTTTTTTTCTTCTTTTCTAAAAGGCCTTTTCTATGAAACTCTTGGGTACGCAAAGGATTTCTGTGAATACGTGGCATCTTATTAAGTTTTATTAGTCAGAACATTTTTTGAGGGTGGTAAGTATGATATACAAACTAAAAAACATTTTGAAGCAATACCTTCTAATTTTATCAACCTATCTTTTTCTCTGTCTCGCGTTTTTTTTAAGCCGTATTAAAATTTGGAACAATACTTTTTAATCTACAGTTTACATTGTAAAATATATTTTTAAAACAATATTTGTAGGAATACATGAATGAAAAAAGTTCTGGAAAACACCGTTATAATTTTTTTATATATAAATAAGAAACAATAAAAACACATTTTACCATGAGTAACAATGACTAGTAAACTACACCGGTCGAACCGACCCGTATGATACGGGCGGTTCTACTGCCATTGTTCTCGGTCATTATTAATATTCCCGACCTGGTCCTTCCTCGTTACATTTACTGGCGTACTCGGTATCATACCTACGTCAATGGCCAAGGCTTTGAAAATTTGATAACGGTGTTTCTATTACAATATAAAATTTATGATAAAATATTTTTTCTTTCTCAATTATATAAAAGTGTATATTTCTCTCATATTCAAACTTGAACATTATAAAATAAATAATTAGTTAAGTACCATAAAATAATTTTTTCTTTTAAAATCAAGTATTCATTGTTATTAATAATGTAAATTACACCCTATACACATTTTTATTACATCTTTAAATATTGTTGAACAGAATTTCATAAAGAGTTTCAATATAAAACTACTCTTATATGAATATATATTTTTTGAATTAAGTTAAAGTTTCATTTGATACGTATTTTGAAGAAAATTTCTTTTTTGATTTAAGAAAAAATTCAACTATTTCAAAATCAAATAATAGTAAGATACGCTAATTTCAATTTTCCCTAAAAAAAAAAAATGCAATACTATTTATCATTTAAACACTTCTTAGATATATAGTTTGAACAAAATCAATACAGTCTTTTTAAAATATATATATATAAATATAATTTTCAAATATAACATAGGATCAAAATACCCTTAGTTTTATTAACTAGAATTAAAATCATGGTTGTACCTCAAGGTATGATCACATAACATATTAACTTCGAGATAGATCGTAATCTATCAAACAGTTTTTCTGTAGCCTCAGGTAGAGTCAGACAGAATTGTAATAAACACATTATGATCCATTATAATCTCAAGGTTTAAAATGTCCATTATTAGGACGACATCATTTTGTGTAAGTGATTAAGTTTAAAATATATTATTATTCTGTACACATATCTAAAACCATGATGAACGTTTTAATCAAGTTTTTTTTAGTTGTAGCATTTATATTATTTTTTTCTCTCATACTACACAGATACAAAAACAGAAACAGAAATATAGAATGTGAAAGCAATATAGGCTAAACAAATTGTTCCACACAATATAGTGAATTGCTTAAAAACACTGAAACTATTGTGATGATTCTTCTTTAATTTAAAGAGGAACGATATATTTAGTTCTTATTAACTTTGGCCTTTTATAAAAGTTGAGAGTTAACAAGAAGATCTCCGAAATAATCTCTTTGGGGTGATAATCTTAACTGGCTAGTTTAAATAATAAGGTACCTTTTCTTATTTATTTTTGGAAGAGATTGAGTGTGTAGGTTGAAATAAAGAGAAATGATTCTACTACAACCTATAATGGAAAATACACAAATAAATGTAATATTTAGCTAAGGCTGGGTGCTAGTGAGCGCGATTTTAGTGCATTAATTTTGCAGTGTTAATAGCATAAATATTTTTTTGGCCAAAATAAATCAAATATTTCTTCTATAGAAACCAAGAGTTTAGTTTTATGTAGATGCTAATCTAAACAGTTTTTGAATATTTCTAATAATCATAGTGGCATTTGAAGACATTTTTTTTTAATAAAGATAAAATGTCAAAACATTCCAGAACACCACTGATAGATATTAAAGAATAGCTGTTGAGATTTATATGTGCATAAAAAACTCTATGTTTCTATAAAAGAAATATTTGATTTATTTTGACCAAAAAAATATTTATGGTATAAAAGCTTCAAAAATACCGCACTAACACCCCACCATAAGTGTGTATGAACGTTTCTTCTCTGATAATTAACATAATTTTGATTTTATTTATTTTATCTATTTGAGGTATTAACGTGCACTTTATGAACCGACTGATAATATCAGCACATGACTTATAAAACTAATTTAAATCTAAAACATACACAGGACAGATCCCCCGGCCGTTAGTTCATCACTGTGAATGGAGAAAACATCATTTTTCACAAATTATAATACTTTTGGTCATTCTGGGAATCAAACCAGAAACCCTTATTACAGTGGACAGACACGCTACCAACTAAGCTAAGGTGGGGGACTAAATTTTTATAAGCACGTGAATAATTGAAATAAATGTGGAGAAAACATACGCATCTATGATTATAGGTAGCCTAAATGGGTAGCGAAATTTGGCAGATCGAAATGATCTTTAGTACGGATACAGCCACGTAAGATATCATACTTGTGATTTTTTTTTAATGACACCTGCACACAGAAATTGAACCTGAGTTTGGTTTCCGTGTCCGGGTGGTTTTTTTAATTCACTTATATAATAAATGTATTCTTTAAATGCACATCTTCATGACACTTATACACATGCACTCACACACAACACATATATATATATATATTTGTGTATGTATGTATGTATGTATGTATGTATGTG
>CABFVX010001059.1:132072-161959 GCA_902151425.1 Timema shepardi | reverse complement strand
CCCCCCCCAAACCCCTATCTCTTTCGATGGAAAGTGATGGTCGCTTCTAACCGACACGTACGCTACGTGTGATGATAGCCACATGTCAGTATGTGACGACCGTCAACAAGATTGAGGCGTGGCAAGACGTAACCATTTCGTAATGTCAGTGATATGTTCTCCAATGAGATGGAAGTTGCTGCTAGCTAAAATCTTATTTTTAAAAAAAATACAAAATTAACAGAAGCAAATTAACAATTTATTTAATATATGCTGAATTTGATTCAAATTTCAATGTATAATTTAATTTATTTATACAAAAAAAAACAATTTTTAGTGAGGTTCAGTTGTATAATCGTATTAATCTAACGTGAAAGACATAAATGCATTATGTGACATAGTAATATAAATGCCCACTATGTGATTAATATATCACGTCATTCGCAGCCACTTCTTATTATATTTTAATATAATAGTCTTAATAACTTGAAAAGTCAGAAAATACTTGTGTGCAATTATTAATCATATAGTATGCATTTATATTACTATATAACATTATGCATTTATTTATTTCACGTTAAATTAATACAATTGTACAACTGAACCCCACTAAAAATTGATTTTTTTATATATTATTATTATTATTATTATTATTATTATTAGCACCGCGTCTTACTACCTGTTCGGGTTATACGCAATTACGCTAATGTGTAATGGTAGGGTGATTGTGAGATGAAATGAAGGACCTACAGTTTAACGTGGAATCCTCATTTATTTATAAACATTTATACGTACGAGTATATATTACTTCATTCACAGCCACTTCTTATTATATTTTAATATAATAATCTTAATATCTTGAAAAGTCAGAAAATATGAGTGTGCAAATATCAGGATGGGTGCGTCTGAAGTCTAATATTTAAACAAATAACACTAATATTAAAGTTAATTGTTTTCAAAGTTGACTTAAAAAAAAAGTTTGAATTTTCTAAAATTATTTTCCTAACAAAATTCTGCTCTAGCTACAAATAATTATGAGGTATTTCTATAAATAAGAATTGTTTGGAAATTAGTAGCTCATACATATCATAGATTAGTTATTGTCCACATATCAATATCGCTTTAGTTGATAAAGTCAAGTTACATTCATTTTATCTAGGTGTAGCTATGTTGCTAATTTATAGGGTAAGTTAGTTTATGAATGTTAGCTCTAAGCTCGGTCCAAATTCGTTGAAATTGTTTTTAGTTTTAAGCATTTTGTTTTAATCTTTTCAAGCTAACCTGATTTTAACTGTATTTTATGTTTATTTCCCTAGCACCACACTTTACTACCCATTCGTGATATAATTTTTTACTTTATATTTAGATACAATATTGTGAACAATTTTTCAGAGCTAGATTATGATGGTCATTGAAACTTTATGTTCCCAAAACTAAAAAAGTGAATTTTACAAATATGTCTATCCCATTTTTTGTATGTACATACCTAAGGCTAAGGCCAAAATTATTTGACGGATTTGTTCAAATTTCATATGTAGATGTTAGATATGTTTGCTTTAAGGCCAAACTATGACATATTCTAACTAAAAAATTAAGGGTAGTTAACTCATGAGTTATTTAAAAAAAAAATCTTGGAAATATTTTTTAACTATTGAATTAAAAATGTATATTTGATGGATTACTACATTATAAATTTTATTGTGTACTTGTCCTTAGCAAAAACAGTTTTAAACTATTTCCCTAATTTGTACAATATTTCCTTAAATTTTATACTCAATTCAATCTTTCCCTTGCGTAAGTCTAGCTATATAGCTAATGTTAATATTTATAATAAATATAAATTTAAATAATGTAATTTTTAAATGTTGAAATCCAAACTCAAAAACTATATTATAAAATAAACACTATATCCATAAGGAGGATTTCATATTAAGACCCAAATTCAAAATCCAAATTAGAAGGTTCATGTCAAGTTTTCCACCAGTTTTGACCCAGCTTCTCAACAGATTACATTTCGATCCAAACATTGGATTTTTCTACCATCACATGATTTTGATAAGAGTTGCAATATTTTTTAAGTGTAGTTCGATTATTTTACTACTTTTATTTTTTTACTTTAGGGTTTTAATATGTATTTTCTAACCCAATTTATCGTAGACTACCAATAGTAATAATTTCCACTATAATAATTCTCAGTTCCTTTGTACAGCTAAAAGTATCTCAGAACCTAGAAGACCTAGGAATATAAATTGTTTCAGGCAGGTTGTGCCTATCACATAAGGGTGCAGGAGTTTTTTGTGACAGAAATTTCCACTTGGAGGATTTACAAAAAACCTAGATCAAAATATTTTAAAACTCAAAGGATTTAAGAAGCTGAAATTTGGCAGACAGGTAGCCCTGGACCTAAAATGTCGCTGGCATAATTGGTGACGGAAAATTCCCTAGAGGCCTCCCTTAAATGAGGAGCAAGATTGTTCCAGAAAACAAAGTCGAAATACTCTCGAAATCCAGTAGACCTACGAAACTGAAATTTTGCAGGCAGGTAGTCTCTAACCCAAAAGGGTGCAGAAATACGTGGTGGTTAAAACTTCCCATGGAGACCCCCAAAAATCTAAAAGGTAGATACACAAAAATATTCTTTATAATGAAATCATTAATTGAAGAAAGGTTTCACAATTTCATTGGGCTAAAGATTTGATTTACTTCATACAGCATATTTAATTGAAATGCGCCTTCCCAATTTTTAAGGTCACTGACAAATATTCATATTAGCAATCATTGTCTAACTAATGCCAATGGAACACATTATATGTCTAGAAATGAAGCCGTTGATTTTTAAACGGGTTTAATGCTAGTTCACCGTAATAATAAACTATTATACAAGTTTCAGTATTCGTGTATAACGATTAAATACATGAATGGTATGATTTAGACCAGGCGTGTCAAACCAAATAACTTTTATTCCCTCATTCAAAGAAACAAGCCACTATAAAATCAATGGACGTGATGTGAAATGCATCGATTCTAAAGAGAACTCGTCCGTCAATGAACTCAAATCAAAGTAGGATATTTTTTTCCACCTTGGTCTTATTGTTTGCACCCATTTTCGTAAAGTGAATCACGAATACGAGCAACACCGGGGGTTGTGGACAAAACACTGTATCCGTCAAGCGGACAAATAACTTTTATTTTTTTCAAGAAGGTGCTCTGAAAACTGACCTGGATGAGGAAGATGAGAGAGAGAAGGAAATAAAAGAGAGGAGATCAAGTGTCAGTCCATTAACCGGTGAAATGCAAGTGACAGAACGTGGTCTAGATAAGGGGTGACCATAACACGGCTCATGTAAGTCTATGATGAGGCTCTATTGAGTAAATTAAAATTATACATAGTTAGCAGAAGTACCCGGCATTTTCCTGCTCTAAATAGACAGAAAAAAACTTTGTATTTTATTTCTTCCGACCCAAGTTTAATAGATTTTAAAAAAATCAAATCAAAAATTTAAAATTCTGGCTTCGAGGAGCAAATGTTTGTGCACAGGGACTACTACAACTTTTAAATTTTGAACCTTTCTGCATGCGATAGATATCACGCAAGGCTCATAATATACATACAGACTCTTAATTTTATTAATATAGACTTCACCCGCTTCGGTGGTCACATGGTCCAAGGCGCTACTCTCGCAATAGACTAGAGACTAGACCTTTGGAGAAGCGGAGATTGGGGTTTGATCCCGGTTGGATTTAGTGAGGGTGGTATTTCCCCTAAATGGTTTTCAGCTCTCCCGCCACACAAATGTGGGAACACTTCTTCTAAATCAAAATGCTATAATCCCTAACACATTAGTGTAATTAGTACAAAGGCGTACAACCCTAACGAGTAGTAGGACGCGGTATTCAAAAAATAATAGAAATATATCTCTTAATATTCAGTTGGAAACTGTGGGATGGTGTAAAATGGCTTATTTTACAAATTTAAAACCCAGTTAACAAAGTTATTCCTCTAACTTACTCTCAATTGCCTAAAATGCTTCTTGAGGTCCACCCAAGTATAACACTCGACGTAATTGCCAGACAACGATCTTAGACATGCAATGTATTCCAGGACCAGCAAGGGCTTTTTTCATAAAACGAAACTCTACAATTTACAAGATACAATTGAATATGTTGTAATAATTGTAAATATAAAGAGTTCCATGAATTAAATAACCTGACTTGTATATTTTAGTACACTTCTAGAAAATATTTATGTGTTAGCTGTTTTTTTTATTTACCAGTAAAATATTAATACATCTAATTTTGTCTCCCTTGTAACAGCAATCAAAAGTACACAAACCATTTTTTGATTTTGTAACATTTGTTGTTATATAGTAAAATTTCTGTTATTATAAAATCAAAGAACATAAATAATTTTTTTTTTGAGATTCCTTAATTTCATTTAATTAATAAGATAAATGTATTGAGTGAAATTCATAATATTAATTTTATTTTAAGACTCAACATTACTTCAGGGCTATGTATAATTTAATTTTTCCTGAACCAAGACATTTTATTATTTATTTTGTTTAGCAATCGTGAGCTATATACTTTGTAGTAATTTCTCAATCGTAAATAAACTCATCCAAAACCATTCAAATGTTCATGCCTCTCAACCTCAATAATCCCCTTATTGCCTAATCTCACTTATCCCCTTGTCTCCTAACCTTTATAATCACCAATATAAATACACCCTCATCATAAATCTGTAAACAAAATTACTTAAAATCTTTATACAAATGATTTGTAATATATTATGTTTTACCGCTATGATGATTAAAGTCTTAATTTAAGTTACAAGAATTAGAAAGGTATTATATAGGAAATCAATCCATTTTTGCGTGGAGAGGAGATGCAAAAAACATTAGATAAATCATAGGTGACCTCCTGTCACTGGCTATTCATTCTCTGATGAGAATGACACTTATGAATTTATACAACTAATGTGAGTCACTTTGTTAAGAAAACAAAGAAGATTAAGTTAAATGAATTATAGCCCATAGTTTGAACATGTTTAAATGAGCCCCTCCTTTTACTATTGTTTCTTTATAAATAAAGTTTATTAACGGCTTAGTTTGTGACATAGGGTAGATTAAAGGAAACGAAGATAACGATAGCAAGAACATCCCAAGATTCTCCGGTTGCGTCTCGAACCTCGATGGCAATCCTATCTATTAAAATCTTGATGTCTTAGACCACGAGGTTACAAAGAATTGCTCGAACTTCTTTGATATGTTATATTGTGATAAGAAATAAACTCAATCCATTCATAACAACGTATTGGCACGCATATGGAAAAAGTCTTCATTCTAGTCATTTCTGATTTGTCGTTAACGAGGAAGCAAAGGTTGAAATCCCAACCGGGTGTACCTAATTTACTTTCTTAAATTTATTTTACCATTCTCCCTCCAAATACATGCAGATACAATTTCTCTTAATTCTACCTTTATTATCTATATCCCATTAGTGTAAACATGATGATAACCTGGAAAGATAGTAATATGTGGCGTAATCTTGTGAATTATATACCTACAAAATCTTAAGGAAAGCTCCCATATAAAAACAACAACATTAAAGAACGACAATAAGTAGTACTCTAGTGAGTATAGATATTGTATGGAAAGTGCACGAGGGTTTTTTATAGTTTGTGGTGAAATCTTGAAAATCGTCTGACCGCAGCCAAGCGTTGCAGGTTTATGTAGATGAGAAAAGTTCACAAACCTCGCCTTTGCAGGTTCAAGATCGACAAAGAAAACATGTCGAGTACATTACACTGAAACTTGTTGTTTCAACAGTTCGCTACCTGACACGGTGGCCACGTGGTCTGAGGGGTTGGACTATTTTTACCACGGCATGTTAGTATACGTTTGGGTTGTACAAATATAGAAATTACATTTAGAATAAGGGTTGGAAAGGTAACATTTTGTTAGAAATATACCCCTATTTGGGTGAAGAGAGAGAGTTGGAATCCATTTAGGAAATAAATATCATCACTACACCCGACCGAGGTTTGAACTCCTATCTCACCCTCTATCAGCAATCCAGTCCAACACGAGAGCGACTAGTTAAAGCACTCGACCACCTATGCGACAGACTCACATTGCACTCGGTCACTATTAAGGGTGAATTCGAGGTTCAAATCTTTGTTTGGTATAATTAATAGGGAATGTGATTTTCCCCTTTGTCGATAAAATATGTTTTTTTAGCGCGTTTCGACTATTGGTGGGTTTTCATGGAGTGTCTAAACGTGTCCTTTGAGAATTAGTGATTGAAGAATCACTACAGGCCAATATCAAAGCAAAAACCCTTGCTGACATTTAGAAACGTTATCATATCTACTTTCATGTATTTATACGTTAAATCACTTAATCTGCAGCCGTCACTTTTGATAGATATTATTATAAATTTAAAAACCATACTTATATTATAGAACAAAGTTATCAATGCTTGAGACGAAAAAATGTTTGAAATTTTCTAAAAGGCTTTCTTACGAAAAACGGACTGTAGTTATGGGTAGTTCTCTCTTAATATTTAAACTATCCCTCTTAATTGTATCAGTGGTCACGTTGGCTGAGTGCCAGATACGCCTAGTTTTGTTTGTCGGTTATGGGGAGGTTGAGTTTCCCAAATGATTTTTCACTTTCTCGGTATCTTACAGGTAGAGAAATTATTGTGATCGTCAAAATAATCGAACTCGAGATTTTGATGAATCTCGACTTTACATGACTCCTCCGAATCCAATAAAGTTGTTTCCAAATTTCCGTCTGTCTGTTTGTCTCTAGCTTTGAGAAATACTTTAAATATTTTACCAATTTCGCTAAAACTTGGTATCTAGGGCTTTCATAGGGCTGTCTCGACGGATTTTTGGAATCGGATACTAAACCTTTAAAGTTTACTGAAGGGCAAAAAGAAAAAAAGTCAATTTAATCAAAATTTGCTCTAATGATTTTGATTAAATTTAATTCCCAAGCATTGATCAATATTATAAACAAATGGCTATTCTCATTTTATTCCGGTCTGATGCATAAATTCTCAATTTTTTTTATCACATCTTCGAAACAATCTGAAATATAAAATTATTATTTTATAAAATATGTAGGTCTATTTCTAATACAAATATTTTATTTGAAACACATTTTTATAAAACCAATAATTTTCAAGCTATACGAAAATTTATATATTTTTTAACTTATCTAATACTAAAGGTCAAACATTGCGACCGTAAAAAATTGTTTTACCCGAGATGTTGACGTTTCATGAACCTCCGAACCTTAAAAAGTGTTTTTTCAATTTCGTGTGTCTGTTTAACCCTAAAATTAAGAGTAGGTTAATAAAGGGCGAAAAAGGAAAAAGTCGATTTTCTCAGAATAAGTTAAAAGGATTTTGATTAAAATTCGTATCTAGGCGTTGATTATGACTATAAATAAAATGGTTTATTCCATTCTCCTTTGAAAATTAACTATAAGGTAATTTACAGAAGCGGAAATTTCATTATCTACGCAACTAATTAAGATACTAAATAACTTAACTTTGCAAAATTGTAGTACTATTAGAAATATAAAAAATTAAAAATATATTTATAAACACAATAGCTTCGTAGATATTGCCAAATATATTGATACAATGTTGTGATCTTTAATTGTACAGAGATACTACTCAAGTTGTACCAGGATGTTAGACAATGAATTAGAAAGTGTGATGGTTGTTTGGGAGCCAAATCTCCACAGAACACACACTATGGGTCACATTCTTCAAATATCGCTCACAGCCCATGGGAAATTGTGTTTATTGATTTCGTAGGCCCATAATCCGTTCTACTAATGGAAATACTAGTGTGCTTAATCTTACTGATGGTTTTTTCAAAAGTCCTTGTAATTATCCCCCTTAGGAACATGAAGGGTTCTACTATTGTTAAAGCGCTCTCTCATAGATTATGGGCTATTTTTGGTGCCCCCAAGAATTTGGTTAGCGATAATTAACCTTGTTTTCGCTCCAAGATATTTCATTATATATATATTTGCGTGGGGTATTTAGCATGTAACTACTAGCCCTTACAAAACTGCGCCTCTCATTCAAACTTCACCACTTTCAGTCCACTCAAAGTTTAACGCAGTATTCCCTAATTCCAAAGAGTAAGTAGATAAGTAAGTCCATTAAAAATGTATGCTATTTTTTCTTTAACCTCTTAGGAGAAATATTTGTACGCCAATGTTCGATCTCTATCACTATATACTCTATAGTCAATATTTACTTCTTTAATTGGTCTAAATTCATAAATGAATAATTTAATAAAAATTCGATAACCATAAGATGTGCAACCACTAATAAATTGTATACAATTTTAACTGAAAGTTTAAATTTTAATACGGAGTATTGACCCTTGTGGACCCAATATCTATCTTTATTCTTTTTTTTTGTCTCAATATACCAATGAGGACTTAAATTCTTTAGAAAGAAAATCATAAAATTAAAATCCAGGAGTCAAAAAATGTTTATCGTAAGTATAACGCAATTTTTCCTTGGTTTTGCTATTATATACTATTTCTTTTCACATATATTGTGAGTTTTGCGTAAATATATTAATTTTTTAACAATGTTATTATTATTATTATTATTATTATTAGCAACCCGTCTTACTACCCGTTCGGGCTATACGCACCTACGCTAATGTGTAATGGTAGGGTGATTGTGAGATGAAATGGAGGACCTACAGTTTAACGTAGAATCCGAACCACGGTTGAGGCCTGGCATTCCCCACATTCACAAGATGAATTGTCAGAGGGGAATCAGATAAATCTGTGCCGGGATCGAGGATTGAACCCCGGCTGCCAGCACAGAAGTCTGACACCTTACCCCTAGACCACTTTAAACAATGGAGTGAGAAAGTCCGTGCGGAGTTCCAAACCATTTATTTTTTAACCCGTTTGTATTATACACCTTACATACTATTTCCGTTAATGGTTTTAGGGACTAGAAAGGTTATATTTAGAGGAAGTGTACCCGTATATACTTGGAGAAATAGTAGGAAAATATTTTTAAAAACACCCTCAGTAGGCCTACACTCAACCGAGAATTAATCCCTACTCAATCTCCCCATCACCGGCAGTCTAGTCAACTACGAGAGTAGGACATTAGACCATTCGGACACTGAAGCGGGTTGGTTTCTCACTCTTCCTCCATACAAATGCGGCTATATTCTTCTAAAATATGCCTTCCTCATCCTTATCCCATTTGTGTATAGTTATAAAATGAGTATCCAGGGTGGGTGGTAAGACTCGGCGAGGAAAAATATTTAACTTTATTAGTAGGCCTAGGGCCTGTACTAGATACCAGCAATTTACAATATTTAATTTAAATATGATGATTTTAAGCGTATATTTCAAAGAAATGCATCACCATTCGACTTGTGGGTTTTTACCTTTGTTTCACATATCAGAGAGCCAAGGACGCTTGCATACACCTTACTCACCCGTCAAAGCCTTTTAGTTTAAAAGTAATTAGGGCTCGTCGTTTTTTTTATCAAGCCCATGTCAAATAATTTATTTTTCCAAAAATATTTTCAGGGATAGGATTCATTTCAGAAGTAGACCAGTGTCTAATTTATTACCATAAAATTCTTACTGGTGGACACGTGGATAAAGTTGTTAATCTGGTTTGTATTTGATTTATGGGTACGAGGAGGTTGGGGTTTGAATCCACAAGGTTTATTATTCTGGGTGGTTTTACATTCACCTTTCACGAAAATGTGGGTACACTTCCTTACAATTATAACTTACTCATTCCTACCCTAGTTTTTTAAATATACGGTTATCCTTAATAGGTAATAAAATGTGGATAATAACAAAAATCAATTTTCTAACGATTGGAGAAGAATATAAAGTTAAACAAATATAACATTTTGTAAATTGTCTTAAATTAAGATTATACAGTATAAGCTGGTTATTCTGAAATTGATTGATTCGAAATATTTGATAGTTAAAATATACCATGATTCAACAGGAATTACTTATAATTTAAAATAATTTGTTATTCTAATTTTAAAATTAAATTGTTAATTTTATCGAGTTTGTACGCATTTTAAACCCAACGATTTTGATTAAATTCACCCCCCATATGCCAAGAATGTCACATAAAGTTATTTATTGACGCATAGTAAAAGAGAAAGCGAGGAGCTCTGCACCTGCGGTGAATGAGTTTTTTCATCGCTTTTGTGTGACAATATAATCACGTAACGCTCTAATAGAATGATTTAAGTCTGCAATTTTCATATGTAAATTTTTCAAAGTTTTTATATTTTGTGTTTAAGTTCTCCTTGTTTTTATCATATACGTATAAATTGTGTATATGTGTTCTTAATAGCATATTATATAAATTGTTTGCGTGTGTGTTAATATGTAGCGTATTTTGATGTTATTAACTTATTGTATACCCGCAGCCTAAATACTATTAAAAATAGTTAATTCGAATGTTGGATATTTATAAAGTTTTTGTATATACCTCTTGGATTTCGAATTAAAAAACGATAGACTGTATATAACCTAGGACTATACATATTTTAAAACGGTTGAAAATTATAAAGATTTGCTTATCATTTTTGAAGTCTTGTAAATTCAAATAGGAAGAGAAGAAAATATTGTTTATTCCAAATTATTAGACTATTTTGGTATATCAGGGAACTTTAAAGTGTGTTTCTGGAACTCAAACACTGCGAAGAACGCATGCCACTTTTGACGTCTGCGAATGTAGGCCTAAGCAAATGTCCCTTCAAATAGCTAACTTTTTTTTAACCTCTAGTAAAATAAAAGTTATTCTTTTATTCGAAGCGTTTGGCAAAGCCATGGATGACTAAGTGGTCAGAATAGTCAACCTCAAGTCTTAGGCCTATTTTACATAAGTGGTTAAAATGCTAGCAGTTAAAACCCTAGCAATCACTCCTTTGAATGAATACTTTGTTATCAGTTTTCGTCTAGACCAGCGTTTTAACCGATATATATATACATACATATATATATACACTTGGCGGTAGAAACGCGTGTCAAACTACACCAGGCGTTAATAGGCAGTTGTGCCTCAATGTCACAGCACGTCTTTCAGCAGGAATAATAAATACTTTTCCTCAAGATGGTATCACGTTTTGCAATATCTTCATTCACTAAACTAGGTAGTTCATCAAATGAAACTATAGACATTACATGGTACAAAAATAATTTATCTGGGTAAATTCTGTGATTAATAAACATAATATTAAACTGTCTTGTTGAAAGACGGTTCGATGGCGTGGGGGTGAGACCACCGACGTCTTTTTTGACAATGTTTTTTTCTTTGCGAGTTGCCTTCAATAAAATAAGTCCTACAATACAATTTTTTTAAACCATTCTGCACAAGTGGAAGCAACAACGGCGACATTTAAATCTCTAGTGTAGAATAATTAGCGTTTTGATAGATGTTTAACATTCACGTTTTGACAGTCAGGTGTAGATTCGAGATTTTGGGGGCGTGAGCTAGCGGCAAAACCGTCACGTTTTAATCTCTAGTGTAGAATTGGCCTTAGCCCTTTAGCCCATGGAGAAAATCAAATAATAATCAAAGGCGACTCGAATAAAACAAACTACCAACTTGAGCGTAACCGCTAAGGATTTTAATAGCGGCCCGCTCGCAGGGCAACTGTTTGCTAATAGGTTTACGACGCGTTCGTGATCAGTCACTGAAATCTCAACATACTATTCGCCGGGATATCTCAGCTAAAAACTCAATCATCACGAACAATTTTTTATTGAACATATAATGTACTTTTTCTAGCACCATACGCTTATACACTAACTACACTAATGGGTTAGTGATTCGGAAGGTTTAATTGAGAGGAAGTGAACACGCACTTGCGTAGAGAAAGAGTGGAAAACCTTTGAGGGAAAACCACCCTCAGTACACTGGATCAAATTTCGAACCTTGATCCGCCCGCCAACGGCAGTCTAGTCTACTGCCAGAGTAGCGCGTTAGACAACGTGTCCACCTGAGCGGGTTAATATACTATTCATAATAACTTTCTTTCGATATTTTACACAACGCTATACATTTTGTATCATTTTGTTGCAGTCATTATGCCACGACAAATATTCGATTATTATTTTTATTACTATAATTATTATTACTATCATAATCATCATACATTAAATGGAAGGTTTATAATTTCAAAAAAAACAACTTTTAGATGGGGTGGAAAATTAAAATTCAACAGACAACTCCTGATAGATATCTTAAATTTTAAGATAAATTGGGCTAAGTGTGAAATCAAATAAAGGAGCTGAGAGCTAAAAATTTCAACAACTAATAGTAAAAAACTATAGCTACACCCCAGCATAATAGAAAACTGAAATATGGGAAGCAGGTAAAAAGCCCACTCCAAGTAAATTATTAAATAAAATATTAATATTTATAATGTAATATAATAATATAATATATTATAATAAAATATTAAGTTCTGAAAATTATACAGTTTTTATTTGTAACACTTGGGGAGGCGGGGGGGGGCGAGGGGCAGAGGGGGTTTTCGTTTATAGAAAAACAGACTTTTAAGTGAGGTAGAAAATTTAAACTTGACAGACAGGTAGAAGAACAAACCCAGATAACCTGACACATCTTAATATTAGAATCTTTTAAGTAGGAGTTAATTAAATAGAAAGAGGGCAGGGGTTTGCAATTTTCAAAATTAATAAAAACGACTATTTTTCCGTGTGGTATATAATACTAATATTTGGCAGGAAGTTATAAAGAACGATACAAATAATCATAAAAGACTTAATATTTTAAAATTGAGAAAGAGAGGAGCGGGGAGGCAGGTCCGATAAAAAAGGTAGACGATTTAAATTTGCCAGGAATGTAGAGGGATTATTCCAATAACAAAATAAATTTTTAAAATTTACTATTCATAAAGTGGGCTGGTAAATGAGGCTTTTCAAAATTCCCAAAACAAAAATAGTAGCTTACTTTCCGGTGTGGTACAAGATTGAAATTTGTCAGGTGACTATAAGAACCACACCTAACAACCACTAAGGTCTGATATTTAAATTTCAAATCAAGTAAGAGTAAATGGGGAAAGGAATGATCTCTTAAGATTCCTTATATTAACATAAAAACACTTTTGGTGTGGTATAAAATAGATGTTTGGCCATGTAAGTCATTCCCGGAGAGCCGAATGACATCTGAACGTTTCGAATTTAAAATTGAAGCCCGGTAAATGGAATAGCTCGAGATTGATATAAGCTACCTAATATATAACACTACTTTCTGTGTGAGTCTTACCCATTTTAATCTCTATACCCTTTTATCTTTATTACATTCACTCTTTGACCTTTTTAACATTACCCCCTTTTTCTGTTTATACTTTTAATCCGAATTTTCCTTCTAACTTATCTTTTTATTTTCAATTTTTTATTGGATATAATTTTTATCCTTTTTAACATTTAATCCTATTATCTTTATTATATTAAAATAATTCTCAAAGGAATGGCCAGCAACTTCATGTAAAAAGGTGTAAAAAGTTTTAAAAAAATATCAAAAGTAAATTTAATCGAATATTTTAGCAAAAATAGATAAAAAAAAGGGTATATTAAGTTAAAAAGAGTTAAAAGGTTCAGATGTGCATATATCGCAAAAAGGGTAAAAAGGATAAACGCGGCAAAAGGGGGATACTTAAAAGTGATCAAAATATGCTAAAAATATTATTACATACATTTATTTTTACTGCTTTTGTCCTTTTTTGCACTATGTTACCTTTTTACCCTAAAATAATACATTTTTTTCTTAATTTCCTGTTTTACCATTTTTAGACTTTTATTTTTTACCCTTTTTACCTATCCTGTTTAAAAAACCTATTAGATATACTATTTACCCTTTTTGTTCTCTTTAACCTTTTCACTATTTTTACCTTAAACTATTTCTCTCTGGCAAAGTCGGGTACGTCATACTTTGACCACTATCATGGGTATAAGACACGAACTGGTAAACGACTAAATTATATGATGTAAGTCACGAAATACAGCCTCCCTCTCAGAAATTTTGAGTCTCAACACCTGGATCACAGACGTCAAGATCTACATCCTTCATCACAGTTGCTTGAGACCTATATCCTATATATATATATATATATATATATATCAGTCATTCAAGACCTACACCTTATATTTGAGGTGTTCATGATCTATAACCTATATCTCGGTCGTTCAGGACTTACATCCTGTATCTCAGTCGTTCAGTGCCTGCAACTTGTATCTCAGTCGTCCGAGTCTTACAATATATATCTCATTCGTTAGAGACTTAAATCAAACAACCTGTATCTCAGTCATTTGAGGCCTACAGCCTGTATCTATGTCGTTTGTGACATACAACCTGTATATCTGTCGTAAGAGACATACACTCTGTATAGAAGCCGTAAGAGACCTAAATTCTGTATTTTTGTCATTAGAGAACAACATTATGTGTTTCAGTCGTTCGAGACCTACATTCTGTATCTTAGTGGTTTGCCAGATTGAAATATAAAACCAAGCCAGGGATACAGTATACATTAGTACAAGAATGCTTAATGAACCAATCAACTAGATAAAATATGAACTGCTCCTTTTAGTGAACTGGATCACTTTGAACTATTGTCAACAATTCCGTTTTGCCTATCTCTAATTTGTATTTATACATGCAATATTCTCTTATAAAAGTTCAATTTTTAAAGAAAAGATCTTTTAGAAACTACAAACCTATTTTTGCCGTCAATAATGATAGCACTTTACTATATTATTATAGATTTTAATAGGAAATGTTAATATCTATAAAAAAATGTTATCTGCAGATAAAACCTGTTAAAGTGGATCTATTAACTATCCTATCATATTATGCCCCTTCCAATAAATATTGGGTTGTATCTGAGGTTCTTCTTGAAGTCATCTCGCTTGATTCCCTTTAGTCTATGTGTGCGTACTGTTTTGACCTTTGTTTGGAGGGGGTGGATGAGGGGAAAGAGACGAGATGACGCGGTTGGCGCCGAAACTTTTGAAGCGAGCTAGGACAAGTGGGGTCTCAAACGTGTCTGGCCAGTGGTGAAGGTGGGTGGGTGAAAGTTGGAGTGGAAGGGTCAAGCCCCATCTACAGATTCCGTATCCGTAGGTACGTAGTCCGTGGTCCATAAGAAATCATATTAATGTCTACACAGTTGGTGTCGTTAATCACGTGACCCTGCAAACCAATGAGATAGTGAGTGAGAGGTTTTTTCCAATACAAAATTTGATACTTTTCTTTTTAGTATTGTGTCTTACTATCCGTTTAGGCTATACGCTTATGTACTAACTACATTAATGGTATTAGGTATTTGGAAGACTATATTTATGAGAATTGTCCCCGCATTTGCTTGGAGGGAGTACACTTGGCTGAGATTCGAGTCTTGGTCTCCCCATCCTTAGAAGTCTAATCTACTGTGAGAGTAACCCGCGTAGTTGGCTAACGCACTTGTCGTGTTGAGCTCGACTGCTGAGGACGAGGAAATCGAGGTTCGAATCTCGGTCGGGTGAACTGGGGGCGGTTTTTCCTAAATGGTTTTCCACTCTCCACCCACGCAAATGCGGGTTCACTTTCTCTAATTCAACCTTCCCAATTCCTAATCCATTAGCGTAATTATTACTTAAAGCGTATAAACGAAAGGGTAGTAAGACGCGGTACTAAATATTATTATTATTAATGTGAGAATAGAGCGTTAGACAATGCAGCCACCGAAACGGGTAATTTGACAATGTGGTATCGGTTTCTTACGGAACACGGATTACAAACTACGGACCTACAGATAAGGAGTCTATAGATGTGTCTTCAGAAGTGGAAGAAAGAGAATAAAAAGGCGGGAGGGGGAGCCTAATTGTACATGTATGTTCACTTGTATCCTCACAAGAAAGCACTCCCGCCACGAACGATACAAGGTGATAAATACCGTTATAATAGTATACGCACACAAAACACGCATCATTATTACTTGTTTATTTATATCTGAATATTGTATACCCGTCTTTAAGTACCTTTTCGACACGGAACACAAATAAATAAAAGTTAATAAGGATAATCACACTATCGTGTGTTATCTTACACCTTTTGAAGTGATTATAAATTAATGATATTTTGTTCTAGCAATCAATTTTAATTTTTAATTTAAAATAATGAATTATAAGGCAAACAAATACTAGGTTAGTGTGTAAAGTAGTTTGAAATTATAGGATATACCGGGCATATCAAAAACCAGCTTTGATTGGGCAAACAGTTTAACTTTATTAAGCTATTTTAAGACCCCCAAAAATATCATTATATTTTTTATATTTTTCTTAGCACCACGTTATGCGCATATTTTTATTTATTATTCGCTGTTCTGTCATACGATAAGAACACTCCTTTTGTCAATGATCTTAAGCCGCCAACGCAACCTGTCCTCTGCTTCCACCTTCAGATCCCAGAATTTTCTTCTTTCCTTCAAGTCATCTAATATTTGAATCCTCCTTCTTACTAAGCTTATCTTTTCCTCAACCTTTCCTTCTATGACATCGCACAGAAGATAGCTCCTCCTAAGAATTTGTCCGATCTAGTTTGCTTTTACCGAAGAATCACATCCCAAATGGTTCTCTTCTTATCCACTCCCTCTTAGGACTTCTTCATTTGTCACCCTGTCTAACCACTTGATCTTCTCAAGTCTTCTTCCTCACCACATTACAAAGCTTTTAAGTATTTCTTTTCCATCTCACTAAAAGCCCAAGGGTTTTGCTCCATACAGTGAGGTGGTCCAAATATTTCAATTCATCAGTTTATTCCTCAGTTCCAAACTCAATTTGCTGTTTAGCAATAACCTCTTCTAGTTGAAAGCTTACTTCTTCAGTCTAATCTCCTTGGCATACTAAGAATCCTTTGTCAGCAGACTTCTCAGGTACTTAAACTGCTCTATGTTTTCCCACTCCTGGTTTCCAATTTTGATTTTCAGTTGTTTCTCATTTTTTGAAATCACCATTACTTTTGACTTCTTAATGTTGATCTCCATGCCATATTTTCTCCCTATCTTCATCAGCCGGTCCTTCATTTTCTGAAACTCTTTTTAATTTTTGCCCAGCGATGTTAGAGCATTTGCGTATTTTATTATGTTGATGACGTATCCTCCTATCCTGAAATTGCCACGTCCCTCCAGAGATTCCCTAACCAGCAGCCATTCTTAATACAAGATGAACAGACTGGGTGCCTCAATCCTCTTATTAATTCTTTATTAAACACCGCGTATTACTACCCGTTCGGGTTATACGCTTAATACTAACTACGCTAATGGATTAGGAATTGTGAAGGTTGAATTTAAAGGAAATGAACCCACATTTGCGTGGAGGGNCCCCACCCAGTTCACCCGAACGAGATTCAAACCTCGATCTCTCCGTACTTGGCAGTCAAGCTCAACATGACTAGCGCGTTAGCTAACTACACCACCGAGACGGGTCTCACTCCTATTACTATTGCTACACATACAGTAGCCCCATGGCTTCTTTGGTGCTGACTGACAGCTCACAGCTGACTTCTCACAGTCAACATTTAGGTATATAACTAAATGTTGACTGTCAGAAGTGACAGCTGCTAAACACATGTTTTTGCAGATCATATAATTCGCCGTAGGGATACATAATTTGTTCTGGTAACTTTTCAAAGCTTTTAGCTGTCAGCTGTGAGCTGTCAGTCAGCACCAAAGATGCCATGGGGCTACTGTATGTAGGCCTACTAATTACGTGCATGTGTAAGGGATGAGGAAGGTTGAATTTGAAGGTAGTGTACCCTCATTTACGTGGTGAGAGAGTGGAAAACCATCTAGGAAAAACAACCCTCAGTACACCCGACTAGGATTTTATCACCCCGGATCTACCCGTCATTGGTAGTCCAGTCTATGGCGAGAATGATGTTTTAGAACATGCGGCTACCGAGGTGGGTGACGGGTGTGTCAAGGGTGGGTTTTTACTATATCGTATTCCTTTCTCTCTTTACACAAATACAAGTACACTTGCTTTGAATGAAGTCTTCCTCATCCCCAACACATTACCCTTATTAGTTTATACGCGTTGTAACCCGAAAGTGTAGTGAGATGCGTTGACAAAAATAAAGACTATCGTCTAAGTCAACAACTCTCGAATAAGTCACGTGCCTTTTCGGGGCTCATGTTCTTTAAATGGGTCCAGTTTTTATTTGTAAAGTTCTGAGGAATTCCGATTAAGTTCTTGTAAAATAAGTAGTATTCCTAAAACACATCTTGCTTTTTATCTCCATTGTATTTGGTAGAGCTACAGCTTTGCGGTGGAATTTTACTCTTTAAAAAAAAAGAGAAGCGTTCTCTTTCAAAGGTAATATGTAACTTGCTGACTACAGAAACACAAGTTAACACGTGCACAGCCCAACCACGGCTGATTTGCCTTCCTCGACCAAATGCTGCCAAAAGTTAAGATATCAATAACAAAATTTATATAGATTTTATAAAAGTTAAGTGAACTATATCAGCACAGCTTGCTTTAATAATGAGTATTTTGCTCAAGATTTTATTAATTATACTTTTTAAAATGCACTAACTCATACTTTATTTAACGATTTTTATATATTATATGGTGGTATAATTTTGATTCAAAGAAAAGTTTATAAAAATAGAAAAAATATATATTTATAGTCAAGATTGATGCTATTTTACTTTATTATTAGTATTATTATATAGTTTTTTTATCTTCGTGTCTTACTACCCGTTTGGGCTATACGCTTATGTACTAATTACTCTTGATTAGAAGGGTTTTACTCAAGGGAAGTGTACCCACATTTGCGTGTAGAGAAATAAAGTGGAAAATCAATTTGGGAAAACCACCATCAGTATACCTGATCGAGATTCGAACCTTGATCTCCCCGTCATCAACAATCAAGTCTACTGCAAAAGTAGCCAGTTATATCACGTGGCCACCGAAGCGGGTTATCTAAGTATTAAACCACCTATGTGATCTAGTGGTTATAGCTCATAGATGAAAATAGTTTAATTTAATTCTATAACTGCCCAAAAAATTACCTTGTTTCTAAATAAGATTGTATATGTGTCAAATCTTTTATTAAAAAAATAATGAAATGCGTGTCAAGCTGTTTTTTTTAGTAAGGAATATTTTATTTCAACTACCTTTTAGTTTATATAATTTTCTTGTTTCCAATTTTGCTTCATCTAGAGAGAGCTTTTTTTTTTAATCTATTCTAAAGCTACAATTTTAATGATGAGTTGAATAAAACCAGATACGTGACGCACTTTAAAATTTGATCCATATAAAAACGATAGAATGAACCAGAGTTTCAATCATTTCGATCGTGCAAATCAGTATTTGTTGGACGTGATCGATGTGTTGGTGCCAACGGATTATATGAGAGACTTGGTTTGGTCTCCTTCTATTCTTAAACCAACGCCTACCTCTTCCTTCCCATTTCCACCGAGTCACCGCTGACCTGTTAAAAACAAAAAAACAAAGAGAAAAGACGGATTGACCTTTTACACCAAACGGCACCCCCTCCATAGCCCACTTCCCCTCCTCTCTTCCACAGGCACTTGACTGTCTATTCCGCCCTTACATGGTCTGCCACTAGCTCGGTGCCAAACCGCATAAACTGTTTATTAGCAGACCATTATACAGGTAATAACTAACAACAATGACTTCATTTTCCGATTTCACTTTGAGCTTCTTTTATGCGCAGTCATACCTTGAACAATTTACCAGGCCGCGTAGTAAACTATAGTAAGAAGAAAACAAAAACGAAACTTGTCGCAAAGAATACAATTGTTTTTTTCATTCTATAACGCCCAATATTTGTGTATTATTTCTTACTAAGGTTTTGCGAAGATACATTTTAAGGTGGGATGGAAGGGAACCGAGGAAAAGGCCAGTGTTTTTTTGCAGTTTTTATAGCAAAAGATTTTTTTTTGCCAAAACATTTAAAATATTGCTCCAACACAAATAAAGAGTTTAGTTTTCTTCACATGGTGATTTAAAAAAAAATCTTGAATGATTTTCAAGGATGTTTAGGAATTTAAAGACAACATTTTCTCGTAATTTAAAATGTTTGTTAGATAATGCCACCATACTCTTGACGGATAATCAACAACTGTCGAGATCAACATGTGGATAAAATTAAACTCTATTTTTATATTTGAGCAGTATTTGATTTATTTTGGCAAAAAACTGCAAAAACACTGGCCGTCTCTCACGTCTCCTTCCATACCACCTTAAAAATGTAGAGCGAACCTTTTTAAACGTGTGATTCAAAGTCAAATCCAAGGTTTTTGTTGTTTTTACAAAACACTATATGGTTTTTGAATATAGTTAATATATAATCATAACATGGCTACCATTTATTTTCCCCACTTTTTGTTTTGTGGGATTAATCAATTTAGCTTCTGAGGGACTAACAATGTAAAGACTATATTCTTTGATATTGAAATATTAGCTTTTTTTTTTTACTACCGCGATTTGTCACTTTTTCAGGCTATAAACGGAATATGATTAATACTCTAATGAAGTAGGGATGATGTAGGAAGTATTTTAGAGTTAGTCTCCCCATATTTGAGTGGAAGTAGAGTGGTAAACGATTTAGTAAAAATAAAACTCAGCCCAATCAAGTTTTGAACCCCTATCCCCCAAACTACAGCAGCCCGGTCTATTATTAAGATTGACGCCTTAGACCATTTGGCCACTGGAGCAGGTTATTCGATTGTATCCATGCTTACGTTATGGATGCCATTTAACTGTAGTCAGTTTTCTTTTTATTCGAGGTCTTTGACATTAACTTTCTGAACTGACTGATTATATCAGGACATGATTACTAACTTTTATCTAGAAAGGACACAACACCCAACTCTCGTCCGTTGATTTATCACTGTGAAAGGGGAATCTCCAATTTCATTAAAGATAGATTTTCTGCCATGCCGGGAGTCTAGCCCGAGACCCGAAGCTTAGTAATGAGACGTGCTACCAATTGAGCAAAGGTGTCGGACTATGAAGAAAATTTATTTTTTCCCCCTATACTTCTCATTATTTATTTTTCATTCATTTTCTCCCTAGCATACAACCGCGTCTTAATACCCCACCACGCTATCCTCGTATTTACGCAATGTGGTTAGAGAGAAGAGAGTTAGAATATATTAAAAAGTGTATCAGCATTTGCGGGGAGGATAACTGATAAGTAATTTAAGTAATTGAGGAGAAAAACACCTTATAACACTTACCCGGATTTTAAAACTGACCTCCCCATCAACGGCAAACCAGAAAAAACACTACTGACGCCTTTTCCAATATTTACTTCTTCACATTTTAAAAAGAATTTAATGTTTTCTCAGATATTTACGGACATGAAATATAAGTTAGTTTGGATACCCCTAATATTAGATGTGTAACAGTAGGTGAAGTTAACAAATTTTAATTATAGTAGTTATTGTGATTTCCTAAACATTCTAATAACAGGCTAGCGTTTATTGTTTTGTTTCCAAAGAGAGGATCAAAAACAAGTCTTTTGTATTAACTTTGTTAAGATGATTTGCAACTTGTCAGCAGAGCTATCTAAGAAGTTTGATAGGAAAAAAAACCTTTGAAAAATAAATGGTACGGTGCACCGTACAGTCTTTCACTCGCCTATATCTTAAATTATACATTTACTAAAAGCTCGGTAAGTTTTGTGAAACGAAATAATAGGTATATACGTTGTTGTAGAAACATTACACCTTAGATCATAAATTAAATAATATATAATGCTACTTACTTTATGGTATTAAGAACTGTGATTACTGTTACAGAAAAAATAAGAAAAGAGAAACATTTTTGTCCACAAAAGAGCGTAAGAATCAAATTCATTTTAATAGACACGAATTTATATATATATACGTGGGTGTATTTACTTGTATCTCAGAAATTCTTGGTTATATAAAAATATTTTTTGCGTATAACCCGGACGGGTAGTAAGACGCGGTGCTAATAATAATAATAAAAATATTTTTCAAATAAAAGATTTGTATCTTTAATAGTAAAACTACTTTAAAATGATAATCTATTTTATATCTCAAATATTTGGCGAGAAATTATCAAAATTATAAAATAACCCCCTGTAAAGTATCCTAAAAGTCATTTTCGTAAGAAAATGATAATTGCCATCTTATTTATAGTGAGGAACAGTATCTAAATATAATCTTTATTCAAAAATGTAGTGCGAGTTTTGAAAAAATAATATTTTCTCTCTTTTCCTCATTAGTTAGCTACCCTTACTTTAGGTTTAGATGTCTAGTTCATAAAAACCCAGGGCAAATGGGGGGACTTTATGAAAAACTCAGGTACCAGGTTTGAGCCCAATCAGTAAAATAGTTTCGGCTTTAGCTCGAGGGACAGACAGACAAACGGCATTCCGAAAATTAAATTTTGGTTTCAGGGGGTCATGAAACGTCGCACATTTATCAAAATCTCAAGTACGATATTATTTTGACGATCCCAATACTTTCTCTCCAAGATGTCGAGAGAAAGTAAAAAAACATACCCAATAGTTTGTGCGGTCAACTTTGATCATATTTTACTTTATTGTTATAAGTGGTGGATACAGATTATATGAATTGACATAGGTAAAGGTAAAGCTATTAACTTTTTCAGACGCCAGGTAAAGCCCTTCCTAAAAAAAAATCGACTTTATAAGTTCTAAGGAATTTATGGCATTAACGCTGGTAGGGTGGAAAGGTAGGTTATCAAATAACAAGCTGACCGGTGTTAAAGAGATATTGGTTATAATTTGTAAACACTTTGTCTTCAAATACACCCAGAGTATTCAGAGTATTGAGAGTTTGAATGTCCCTTTCGACACAAAATAATGTTTTTAATTATGCATTATTAATTTTTAAACTATGAGCATATTATATTTAATTTGATTACTTGTTATATAATAATTAGATTAAACACACTAACAAACATTGAAAAAAACTGGTCTGGGAAATTAGTAAAATAAAATAGATTTTTCTTTAAATAGATGACTGTGGTAACACTTGTTGCTACAAAAAGTATACGTTTGGGTATTTGGTACCCCCGAAAAGTATATGTCTAATATAAAATTATTAATTTGTACACCTTCGAGGTTTATATTCTCTTTTCAATCTTAGGAAAATCAAATTGCGTTCAGAAAATGGTTTTGGGATCATAAAGAGTCTAAGGTAGGTACCGAGCTGTGTCTCATCTATCTATTACAAGAACAGTATAGTCAGTCAGCCACTTCTCATCTATTTAACTCTATTACAAGAACAGTAGTCTCTCAGCCGCGTCTCATCTATCTAACTCTAGTACAAGAAGTATAGTCAGTTAACCGCGTCTCATCTATCTAACTCTAGTACAAGAAGTATAGTCAGTTAGCCGCGTCTCATCTATCCAACTCTAGTACAAGAAGTATAGTCAGTCAGCCGCGTCTCATCTATCTAACTCTATTACAAGAACAGTATAGTCAGTCAGCCACGTCTATTCTATCTAACTCTATTACAAGAAGTATAGTCAGTTAGCCGCGTCTCATCTATCTAACTCTATTACAAGAACAGTATAGTCAGTCAGCCGCGTCTCATCTATTTAACATTATTACAAGAACAGTATAGTCAGTCAGCCGCGTCTCATCTATTTAACTTTATTACAAGAACAGTAAAGTCTGTCAGCCGCATCTCATCTAACTCTATTACAAGAACAGTATTGTCAGTCAGCCACGTCTCATCTATCTAACACTATTACGAGAACAGTATAGTCTATCAGCCGCGTCTCATCTATCTAACTATAGTACAAGAAGTATAGTCTATCAGCCACGTCTCATCTATCTAACACTATTACAAGAACAGTATAGTCTATCAGCCGCGTCTCATCTATTTAACTTTATTACAAGAACAGTATAGTCAGTCAGCCGCGTCTCATATCTATTTAACTTTATTACAAGAAGTATAGTCAATCAGCCGCGTCTCATCTTTTAACTTTATTACAAGAACAGTATAGTCAGTCAGTCGCGTCTCACCTAATCTTTATAAAATTCATTAACTGCAGATTGAAATAATAATAATAATTATTATTATTATTATTAGCACCGCGTCTTACTACCC
The DNA here is from genome assembly GCA_902151425.1 of Timema shepardi. NCBI lineage: Eukaryota > Metazoa > Arthropoda > Insecta > Phasmatodea > Timematidae > Timema > Timema shepardi. Next base: position 137,793 of record CABFVX010001059.1, on the reverse strand, counting down.
GTTTGGGTTGTACGCACTTACGATAATGTGTAATGGTAGAGTGATTGTGAGATGTAATGCAGGACTTATAGTTTAACGTGGGATCCAAACCACAGTGGAGGCCTGGCATTCCATACATTCACAAGCTGTGATTAATACACGTTTTGTCAGAGGTTAAGAAAGGATTTTGTCATCAGATGAATTTGTGCCAAGAACGAGTATTGAACACTGGACCCCAGCATAGAATTCTGACACCTTACCCCTAGACAGCCAGATAACCACGCAGACAGAAAGATTGCATAGCAGTTAATACTACATGACTTCAATATATCGTAGTTAATGCTAAAAACTACACACTCCCTAGAAAGTAAAATATTAAATTATCAGGTGTGATGTTGCATATGACTATTAACAGTAGAATTGACTGAATTATACTTGTATGTATAATTCTGACCCCACTCTGGTTAATTCTTCCAATATTGTTTATATTACATAGACTCTACTCCTTCGGACGCTCTTTAGGTGGCGGTAAAATTTCATCCCTCCCCTCTCCAAGACGAAACTCGGTCAAGGGGTGATTTTCTTGGAACGCAACTCGAAACAGCCCTTAAATTCTCTATTCAATTTTTCCTCCTTCCCCTCACATATTCATGACCACCTCTTAATTGCCTTTGATTTCATACTTTTTTATTTATATTATTTATTTTAGAGTTTTTATTTGTTCTTATGACGCTAACGAGCGCTTTTACAAGAACAATTTCTTTAGGTTGGTATTATACTGTCATATACTTTTATACAAGTTCTTTGATACAATAAAGGATGTATAATTTTGATGATCCAGCAAAGATCATTTATAAATTAATATATTTTAAAATCTTCTCTAAAACATTATTACATTATAAAACATGTACTATGGTTTTATAAAATAAAACAGGAAAATTAAAAAAAAACACGCGAAAGAGTAAAAAAGATTATTGGACTATATGAATAGAATATAGTCTCAAAAGTCATAAACTCTACATTTATAACTTTGTCTAATTGTGTAATTTTTCCTTCAGTTAATAGAAAAACTTTGGGGAATTTTTTATTTTTTTATTTTCACGCTCAATTCATACATATTTTTTCCACGATTACGGATATTAAATTTAAGGTTCTTAAAGCATGGAATTGGTTATTCATGTTGTCTGTCCTCTGTCCAATGTACAAATTTTGAAAGAAATGTAATTTATTGTATTTACTAATTTTATTCAAAGACGACCTCAATTTATTTTGAATCAAGTAATTTACTTTTATCAGAGAAATACATACTTAATCTACGGTACTCATTTCTGCACTTAGAAAAGTACGCCACCTATCTCTCTCTTTAGCTAATTTCATCCAGTCCACCTAATTATTATTAGAGAAATACATATGCATATTTTAAGTATACTAGTGTATTAACCCCCTTAAATCCAAATAACGGTGCTTAATATGAGTATTAGAGCATGAAATTAAATATTCTAAAAGATATATGAATATAATAATAATTAAATAAATTAAATATGAATATTTTGTCAGATGTAGCAGTCACTTTATTTAACAACACGTCCCAACCGTATTAACTTTTTTGATAAGGGTGTTTTGATTATTAATTTGAAAAAAAAAATCTTCACTGGCAGAGACGGTAGCGTGTCTGTCTACTAGAATAAGAGTCCCGGGTTTGATTCCCGGCATGGCTGAAAAATTTATCATTGGTGAAATGTGGGTTTAGCCCTTGACAATGATGAATCAACGGCTAGGGACTGGATGTTGTGACTATCCTAGTCTTAAGTTTATAAGTCATATGAAACTAGCAAGCCATTAATAGAACATATTTGGCTTGAATAAATACTAATTTAGAAGACAGGCTGGAAACAGTGATGAATGTAAAGTAAAATCTTAGGAATTAGTGTAAAGAGGATGCATTATAATAAAATGAACCAGAATTAATATGATTGTACTTTAAATACCTCAAATAATACTTTATAAACTGTCTGATTATATCAGTACACGAGAGTTCTGACGAGAAAGAGTGAAAAATCCTTACAATTTGAAGGGAAAGGTATTTTCACATATCTTAAGGAATTATTTTACATGCCACCGACGGCTTTACTTCCCCTCCAAAGGAAGTTGTACTACTGAATGTTATCACTCAAGAAAAATCCATTGACCCCGGCTGGGTTTGAACTCATGAACATTGTGTCCTGACGTGAGAGAACTTCACCCCAAGACCACTAAGGCCGAAAATTGAACTAGAAGAGATTCTATGTAGCCCATATCGTTAAAACTTCTATCCAATGCAGTCCTTAGGAATCGAAAGGTATTACAGTCAGAGCCAACCACTGTAAATCACCATTTAAGTTTGTTTCATTAGAACGTTTAATGCCATAGGTTATTAAAGACTTAATATATGCAGTATGGATGTGGTTGATAGTTTTAATGTGAATTCAACCGCATATTTGGAAGACAGAGAGGGTATAACAATAATTGATTAATCACATGGTGGAAAAACTAGACTTTCCTATCACTTGTAGCCCAATCTATTGCAAGCTTGACACCTTTAACTATACGACCACCGTGGCGGCTATTTTAAGTTTTGGTTTGAGTATTTAATATGTTTTACTAGCCCAATAGTTTCCAAATTGGTGAGCTTTCTAGTTTATCTTATCTAGTTAGCTAGAGACGGGGAAGTCATGGTTCAAGTTCTGTCCACATGTACTTGGATAGGTGTTACCTAAATACTTTCCGATATCCTTACCACAACATTTTGTGGTACAGTGACTTAAAGTCCTACCTTACTCATCAATACCCTATGTGAACATTTTCAATTAACTTTGATGGTAAGTAAAACGTGGCTGATAAAAACAACAACGATAGATAACATATAATCTAAGTGGAGGATCGAAACAAAAATTGGCTTTGTAATATTACTATATTAATTTATCTGCTCTTTTAATTTGTCATTATATAAATAGATTTCCTCTTTAAATAGATTTTCTTGAGACTCGCTATAGTGATTTTGATTACATTTCTTTATCTAGACACTTTTTTATCATCGTAAACAAGATGACACTTCTCATTTTCTCATGAAAATGACTTTAAGGGTAATTTACTTCGAAGACATTTTCTAATGTTCATAATTTCCCCTCAAATATTTGAGATATGTAGTAACTTATCATTGTATTATTATTATTATTATTATTATTATTATTATTAGCACCACGTCTTACTAACCGTTCGGGTTATACGCACTTACGCTCATGTGTAATGTTAGGGTGATTGTGAGATGAAATGGAGGACCTACAGTTTAACGTGGAAACCGAACCACGGTGGAGGCCTGGCATTCCCCACATTCACAAGTTGTGATTAATACATGTCTTGTCAGAGATGAAGGAAGGGTTTGGTAATCAGATAAATCTGTGTCAGGACCGAGGATTGAACCCCGGCCACCAGCACAGAAGTCTGACACCTTATGCATTGACCACCAGGTCACCGTTATCATTGTAAAGTTGTATTACTATTAAATATAAAATCTTTTGTTTAAAATATACTTTGATACAACCAAAAATTTCTGAGCTATAAGCAGATTTATTCTACTGATCTTTGTTGGACAAAGATGTTTTTGTTTTCAAAATTTTTCTGTAACAGTGTTCCTAGTTCCTAAAGCTATAGATTAAGTCACAATGTATCTTATTTCATATATGATCTTTGGTGTAATGTTTCTATAAAAATATGTGGTCCTAATATATCGTTTTACAATTATTACGAGTTTTTAGTAAATGTATATTTCAAAGATAAAAGGGGGGGGGGGCAGTCTGTATGGTGGACCGTATCATTTATTTCTTGAGGGAGTAAAAAAAAATTCTATTAAAAATGTTATATATAATGTTTATTCAAACTAATTTAAACTTGTCAAATAAACGATTTTACTATAAAGTTTTATTTTTTGAATTCATTGATTCAATTATCCTACCTCTATGGATCTCTACATTTGTTTAACTGTTTGAATGATAACATAGGTTGGAATTTTATTCGATTCAAATGTATCATATTATACTGTACATGAACATATCCACCACATTACCTAGAAAAAATACAGACGCACAAAGTATTTGCTTACAAAGTAGGATAGTGATTGATTTGTCACAATACTTATTGAAAATAAGGGATCTAAGAGTAAGTAAGCATTTAGATTATATTATAAATTAAATTTAACTATTTTCAAATAAGGAAGCAATTAGAGCTACATCCGATCTAAACAGGGACGCAATTAGTGTAACAGACTTTTTTTTTCTAAAGACGGACGCACTTAGTGTAAATAAATTATTTTGGGACGCAATTCAGATACAGCTCAATAATCCGCATTCATCACTACAACGATCCACAAATATATTTTTAATTGATGATCCGTAATGTTTATTCCCGCCTTTTTTTACATGTCTGGCAAATAATAAAAATATCATCTGCTGTAAGTCGTGTGCTAGAATAGAATAATAGAATTGCTCAAAAAGTGCGCTTTAGGGTTAATTGTAAAAAAAATTTCAAGTTAATAAAATTAATTAGAAAACCAATCAAAATATTTGGATACCTAATAATGAACATACTATTTTATAATGAAATCAAAAGAGGAGATTAAAAATGAAATAAATGGCAGTTAACATTCTAAAATGTGAGTCAGGTGCTTATATAAATTTCTTTTGATAGTAAAATTAATCTGACTAATCTTTAATTTTCATAAGGAGAAGGATAACAATAACTTATCTGTGGAATGATCTCGACTTTTTGAGAAGGGAATAACATTTCAAAGATAAACGTTTCTATTAGGAAAGGAACGCTAATGCAAAGTGTGTAGCAAACGGGAAACATAATGTACAGTGTCACTAAGATTTCATTACAAACCATTGCCCAATTCTTACTAGATTGCCACTCGAGATTTCTTTTTGGCGTCCTTGCAAACGATCTATGGCATGCGAACAATCTTAAAACTGTCCTCCCTACTCTCATCCTACCACCTTATCCTTAAAAAAAAGTGAGGACACCTCTTTTTCCTTTTTCCTCTCTATCTACTTATATCCCCCCTTCCTGTCTTTCACAACTCTTTCTTTCGATTTTTCCCCCCTTTATATTTGTAGAGATTCTAGAGTATAAATCACCAAAACTTGAACTAATTAAAACTCAAGCAAGCGAGAGGCCGAACATTTTGATCACAGTAAACAGATTCACAGTGGGGGAGGAGAGGAAAGAGGGCTAGGAATGGGATGAAGAAAGGAGAAGAGGTGAAAAGAAGGAAGAGGGAAGAAATTTGTAGTAGATGTAATAACAATCGTTACGAAGATTGTTTATTTGTGGCATGAAGCCAATAAATACTTCAGGTGCCTTTTAACACAACCAAATAACAATTCCAAATTATTTAATTTATTAGGACTATTTAACGCGTACTTTCTAAATTAACTGATTATATCAGGCAATTACTTAAGTTTAATTTAACTCGAAAAAGGCATAACACCAGATGGTAAATGCATCATAGTGCTAGGGTAATACCTTTAGCCAGTTATAAACTTTTTTTTGTCAGCAACAGTAATCAAATACGAAACCGCTAATGAATGTTTTTGAGTGATCTGCGACATTTATAAGGAACCCTGATTTTATTCCGTGTGATTCTTACGGGTGTATCTTGTTTACCAATTAAATAACGCTCGTGTGCACTCTGCCTTTGGACCTCGG
>CABFVX010001059.1:89784-132065 GCA_902151425.1 Timema shepardi | reverse complement strand
CCTCGGTGGTCTTTGTGTAAAGTGCTCGCCTCAGGACCCGATGTTCGTGGGATCAAACCCAAACGAAGTCAATGGATTTGTCTTAAGCAATTAAAATACGTAAAGCAATTTCCTTCAGAGGGGAAGTAGATCCTTCAGCCCCATGTCGCTTCTGACATTTAAAATAACCCTGGAAAGTATGTGAAGACCGTTTCACTGCAAAATTGAGTGTACCTTTTTATTTCCGCTCATAGTAATACAGTATGAAGAGCAAAGGGTAACTACCAAACCACCTGAACTTTCATAGTACATGGGATATATACCAGATGGTGCAGAAGGCACTAACCAGCTGAAGGGTTTAGTGCATGCCCAGCTTTGGATGGATATAAATCACATCAAATTAACATCCGAGTAGTTGTCGACATAAGAGGAACCTAAAGACAAGATAAACGAGTTCTCAGGAGTGGACTGGGTGGGTTGACAGCTGTTGACAACAACAAAATGAGTAAATCAATTATATTTAATGAAAGTCAGCTTCACCAGCTGAAATATATATTTACATAATCTATATTAATCGGTAGATGCATGGACCCTATCATGGACAGAGTTCGTGAAAGTGTTTATATGGAAAAAAATGTCTTTAACCATAAATTTGCACAAGATTCACATAACGACTGAACTATCGCTGACCTTTACTAGAAACCTTGTGACTTGGACCAGCCAGAAAGGTGTCTTAGCCGAATTTTCGCCTAGGTACATTGACTTTTATACAATTTTGTTCACCGTAACACTAATTTAATTCAATTAGTTATGATTATGGGGCAGGAATGAGTATGGTAAAATGTATAGTAAAGGTACCTAAATTTTCGTGGAGGTAAAGTGAGAAACCATCAAACACTTGTACACACCCAGCTACAATTTGAACCCTGACCTCATCAGAAAATAGGAGATTAACGCCTTTACCCACGTTCCCGCTGGTGTGTATATTTTGTGCGTTCAATGCAAATGCTATTTTATTCCTGTAATCTTTTTACCCGTTTAGGCACATGCACTAGTTTAACTAATTTTTATTTAAGAGTATGATTACATTTAGAGAAAGTGCACCTATATTTCCGTGGATGGAGAGTAGAAACACAATTAGTAAATATCATCCTCAATACACCAGACCGGTTTACGAACCCCGATATCCCTGTCATAGCCAATTCACTATATTGAGAGAGTGACGCCTTAAACCGTTCAACCACCTATGTGGATGGCTATTAATGATTTAATCCTAGAGGTACGCGATGAGGAATTTGATTTAAAGGCAATACACCTCCATTCACGGAAAGAGAGGTTGGAAAGTTTACATTGAGAACCCCGATTCTAAAATGACCCCCAGTCTATACTGTCCGAATTCGACTCCAGATCTAACCTAATTGGCGACAAAATTATAATGCAAGTCAAACGTCTTAGATCACTTTGGCAGCGATTTGAACTATTTCCCCCTTAAAACGACTAAGATTAACAATTTTCTTTCATTACAACCGTGTACTATGAAAAAATAACACAAAAGCAAAACNATATATATATATATATATACTAAGCAGTGCACTTTGTCTTAATTAGTGTAAAAAGTAAAATGTTGTTCATATTTTGATCCTAATTATTTATTGATTGATTAACTTACCTTTTACTCTTATTCGATAGCTATTCATGTATTGATTTCCAAACTTGGAATTCCTATCCTATTTGTGATAGTGTAAATGAACCCGAATACCAAATTTGAGACTTAAAATTCCATGTCACGTACTTTAGTAAACAAATAACCGCTATTCCAAGTTCTCATAAATTCAGCTCATTAAACATTTCGAGACACTATTAGTATATCAACGTTCAACGTTCGGCTCCAAAGTATTTTTCTTTTCACAGTAGCAAAAAATAGCCTTATGTTACGAAATAAAAATATGTATTATAGAGTTTGTTAATTCTTTTTTTTTTTTAATTGAAATAATATAAATCTATATTTTTTGTTTTGTTGCCTTTGATCATATTTTAAAATTTAAAGTAGTACCGAATATCTTAATTCTTCAGAATTCTCTGTTGATATAAAAAGTGAAAAAAATATTAGTAGGCGGGCGGAAACAACGTCAAGCTCGATTAATCTGATTTACCGATAACGTGGATCACTGAGCTCTAATCTAATGCGGGTATATTTCCTCCAAGTTCCACCTTTAAATTTTATACCTTATTTTCATATATCTTCGAAGGTTTGTAAAGCATGGTACACAAAATAGAAAAAAAGTGCAACCATATCAAATTTACATAAATAAGCGTAAAGACCGAAATAAAATCTCTTTCAAATAATGTAATATTTAGTTAAAAAGCTAATCGAATATAGAAAACTTTGACATAATCTGAGTCGGTGAACAAATAAATATGTAATTTTAATATCATATCATTGCCGCTTGGCACGTGGGCTAAAAAATAAATCTCATATGGTGTGATTTACTGGTGGTGGGGAATTTGAAGGTTGAGTCCGAGTCGAGTGCAAATTTTGAGATTTCTTTATAAATTATTTTCCACTTTCCTTTCACACAAACGTCGGTACATTTACTCTAAACTGTATATTCCTCATCCCTAGCCGGTTAGTGAAGTTAAATGCGTATGACTTTAAACCGGCTTGATTGTAAGATGTGGAATTTTTTATTAACTTTTTATTTTTATCTATTAATTTTACCTATTACTTCTCGCCTAGTACATACTCATTTATTAACACTAATGGAATACAATTGAAATAAAAAATGTACCCAGATGTATGGAGGAATATTGGTAAGTCATTTATTGAAAACCATTCTCAATACACCCGGCAGGGATATAAACCCAAACCTCCCCGTCACCAACATGACCATACCAGACAAGTATGACTTTTAACCCGTGTGCCCATTGATGCGTTATTTTATTGCGTTTAAAGTTGTTTCTAGCTTAGAATACGTTTTTTTATTATTATAAGATACCACCAAGGTTTTATTTCCGTTCAACAAATTATATATTATTTTACTCTTTTAATTTTATTCTAATATGATAAATGTAATACTATGATACAGGACAGCTTATCATTGAATATGATTAATACAAATAATAATCGTGCATCTAGTCGTGGAGACTGGTTTATAAATGAATAGAAAAAATGATTGAAACTATAGTTGGTCACTCTAAGTTCGTTAGTTTAGTTGATAAAGTTTACTCCAGTATCAAAATAACCCTCCAAGGATCGGAAATAAGGCAAGGACTGTGTAAGTGTTTGACTACTGTTTGTGGTAAAATCTAGGATAAAAGCAAGTTGTCTCGGTACAACCTTGCATTTGTGATTCATATCGTCTCAAAGTTCAAACAAGTGGCACAACGTTTGTGGCGTGCGTCTAAAACACAACTAACTTATCATGAATGGGTGCGCTGACTAAAAGTTAAATTTGTCCAGTCTGGTTTGTTGGTGATAGAGAAGTCAGCGTTTGAATCTCGGCTGGATGTACTCGGGGGTGTTCTTAAATGTTTTCCCTACTTCCCTTTCACACAAATGAAGTACATTTCCTTCAAATTTTACCTTATTATACCTACCTCAATAGTGCAGTACTAGTTATTATTATTATTATTATTATTAGCACCGCGTCTTACTACCCGTTCGGGTTATACGCACTTACGCTAATGTGTAATGGTAGGGTGATTGCGAGATGAAATGAAGGACCTACAGTTTAACGTGGAATCCGAACCACGGTGGAGGCCTGGCATTCCCCACATTCACAAGATGTCTTGTCAGAGGTGAAGGAAGGGTTTGGTAATCAGATAAATCTTTGCCGGGACCGAGGATTGAACCCCGACCAGTACTAGTTAAATGTGGACAACTCTGCGAGGTATTAAGGCGCAAACACATAAAGACACACACACAGAAAAGAAAGCATGGAAGATTGGTTGCTGAAGGCTATCATCATATTTTAATAGTTGACATTTTTGTTTATTTATGGAGACAAGGAATTCTTCTTCACTTTTGTATTACTGAAGAGTGAGTAGAATTTTATTTGATGAACTATCACCCACACTACCAGTCACAAAGCTTAAAGTGTCAGGCTCTTAATAGATTGGATTGCTAGTGATGGGGACACTTTATATATCATCTTAGTTCCATGTCAATGTGGATGTGTACTTCTTCTAAAACTATTCTTACAATTCTTTTTCTTTATTTTGAGCTTATAATAAACTTGGTGTTAAACGTACTATTATAAATATAAATTTATAATCTATATATTAGTATATATACACATATAGCCTTTATGTTAGTATATATATATATATATATATATATATATATATATATATATATGTGTGTACAATTCTAAAGAATATAGTTGTGAAAGTTTTATTCAATATTTCCACAACACACTTTATAATATTATTTAAAAAAAACCATCACATGATCCGTTTGACTTGCAATATGCTTTTTTCTATGCGTTACTGTGAAACCTCGGTTGACTATACCTCCATTAACTGAAATCTCTGTTAGCCGAGAAATATTCTAGTAATTTCATTCTTCCTTTCAATGAAGAATTCTTGGATGTGATGACAATGATTAAGAAGACGTTACTGAGTGGATAGCTTCAGAAACACAACAAACTAGTTTTGAAATCTTTATTGGTGAGGGGTGACCTGGTGGTCTAGGGGAAAGGTGTCAGACTTCTGTGCTGGGGTCTGGGGCTCAATCATCGTTCCTGGCACAGATTTATCTAATTACCAAACCCTTCCTTCACCTCTGACAATACGTGTATTAATCACAACTTGTGAGTGTGTGGAATGCCAGGCCTCCGCCGTGGCTTGGCCTCCACCATGGTTCGGATCTCACGTAAACTGTAGGTCCTCCATTTCATCTCACAATCATCCTACCATTACACTTTAGCGTAAGTGCGTGTATCCCAAACGGGTAATAAGACGTGGTGCTAATAATAACAATAATAGTAATAATAGTTTAATGATGAGGAAAGGGTTAAAACTGTATGATACAAAACGAAAAGAATGGAATTTAATGACTCATTTCAGGTACCCAAAAGTTTTGTTTTAACTAATGGATATCTAGGATGGTTTCAAAGAATACAGTTATTCGATAAAGTAGGTTCAGATTAGATTAATTTGGGGGATAAAAATTACACCTTAGTTAAATTATTTCCACCTACTCCTATTGAAACATATCCCCCCCTCCCCCCGAGGGGTACGCACAACACAGGTCTATAGCAACTGAGTGATGTGTATACTATATAATTTCTGGTGCTAAGGAACTGGCGTAGTGGTGCATAAGCCTATCATAATTGCTCTTAAAGAGTAACAATTTACTAGATTTTAAAATCACAGTAAACATGAGTAAGTTAAATTAACCTAAACACAGTCAATTTTTTTTCTAATTTGTGCAATAATTCTTTTTTTCCCCCATAAATAATATCTTTTAAGTTCTGTTTTGATTATAATTCATTTTACGTATAGCCTTGGAGTTTAAATGGGAAACATATTTTGTCATACGTACTGTACATCTATGAAATACTTTACGATTCCATAATCTCATTTATAGAGCAAAATACAATGTTCAAAACTTAATTGCTCATTTAACCACATAAAATTAAGTGTGTATCTAAAAAGTATTTATTATTCGGGATTTCCGGCATCCGAGCTAAACATAGTCACAATTACCGTGATAGTGGAGGTTTTGCTATAATTTATTGGTGTGCCTTAGTTAAAAAATTATATTTTAAATTTATTTAGTTTTTTGTTATGAATCAGTATACTAAACTTTTTCAACGCCCTGTACATATAACCTATTTATAACCGAGATTAGTGAAACGGTTGTTTTCAAATTACGGCCAAGCAAGGTTTGGCTGGACGAAACGGAACTAGAAGATCCAGATAAATAGAGTAGAGCCAGATTATATTGGAAAATGTTAAAAAGCTAATATCCGATTAATAGGATATTATGTAAAGCACTATTTATTAACAGTGATACAAAATCAAAAAACAAAAATATCAAGCATTAACGAATGAAAAAATGTGCGCTATTTTTTTTCAAATATAAATTAATAAAAGGAAGAGTTCGTTTGCATGTCATGAACGTTGCACGATATCTACCGAAAGCAGAGGATTAACATTTTAAAATCAGTAGAACTTGTGCATAAACATATTCACCTCAAAGCTTGAATTTTAGAATTTTTTATTGTATTTTTAGAATTTATTAAAAATTATATCAGAAGAAATAAATGAAGAGTTTTTTCTCTTCTGTTTGAAGCAAAGAAAAGTGTTATCCAAGATAACGCCAGGTACTTCTGCTAATAATTAATGATTTATATTTATTTTTAACAAAAACAAATAGAGATATTTAGTAAAGATTGAAAGATTTGTGCAACAAAATAATATAAAATGTGGCTAGAAAATTACAACAAAGAGCATAAATATAATAATTTACAATGTTATGGATACACTGTGAAAAGAGGAGCATCTTTATCCACAAAATAAAATAAAAATCAATTCCATATTTTTGGCTATTTGAATCTCTCTATAGAGTTATTACTCTTATACTACCCATCAAATCTATAGCCAGCAAGAACACCTATTGCTGGTTGCGATCACCAAGAAATTGTAAATCATGTACAGTATAGTCTAGTGGTAGTAGCTATATTCCATATTCTAGCTTCCTTGCTGGATTTTAAATTTCATCATGTTGGTGTCCGACATATAGTCATTTTTAAACTTTATATGTTTTCGTTTAAATGTCCAGTATTAGAGCCTATATATTAATTTAACAAACTGAATATTGCACAGGGTTTTAAGATAGTACTAACAAATTTATAAATAGTTAAATATTAACTTTTAATTCCCGTTCTTGTCCCGAAGTAAGGGTTTATAAAATTATCGTTCTCGATCTCAACTCGATTGTTGAGTCTCGTTCTCGTCTCAAAAGTAAAATAAACCTATCCCACACACCTTTGGTATTTTGAATGTCCAGATATAAAATAAGTAAATAATTTTGATATAGGGCTGGGTTGATTTAGAATAATATCCTAGATTATTAAATTAGTTTTTTATTCGTGTGGTCATTTGTATGTTTACGAACTTCTTGTTTAATATCTCGATACAAAGTTAGAAAAGTAATCTAACTTGAATGCGGAGCAATACCTCGCATTGGAGAAAACTGCGACTACTTTGTAAAACCATACTTTTCCTCAAATTCATCAATAAAAAGTAATAACCTTTCATAAAAGTTACCAATTTCTCAGACATTCTTAACAACAATATTTGAAAAGGCAATATTGAAAATTTTTTTGGTTTATAAGGTCTTTTCTCGAAAAGATTCTTAAGATATTGCACCAATAAATATTTTTATATTATACTTCCAAATAGTAAAAATAACACACCAGAATACCTTCATTCAATGCCATCACTTGTATAACTTTGAATCACAAGCTAGGTGGCTCTATAATAAAAGGATACAAACACAAAACTATGCAAAACCAACGAGTTACGACCCATTTTACGGGCCGTAAAATAGGGCGAGATGGATGGCTGGCCTTTCCATTGATCTCAACTCATTTGATCAGGACCTATTCTGGTGGGCTACACGGAGGGGAGGGGGGATTTTAAACAAACATGGCTGGCTAATATTGCTGAATAGCTCGATGCACCGGCCTGTTCATAATAATTATGGACGAGCGCTTGTACACTGGATGGCACAGATAAAATAAACTTTCTTTAGCTAGGGCTGGTTCTGAATGTTTAACCACCACCCGAATATATTGTTAACACCACGTGCTACTACCCATTTGGGTTATACCCTGTATTAATACTTGTTCGGGTTATACGTATGTGTACTAATCATGCTAATGAATTAGGGATGAGGAGGGTTGAACTCAGAAAAAGTTGTCCCACATTTGCATGTAGGGTGAGAGAAAAAACATTTTGGATAAACCACCCAGAGTATAACTGACCGGGACCCAATCCTGACTATCCCTGTCATCGGGAGTCCCTTCTAACACAAGAATGACGCCCTAGACCATGTAGCCACTGAGGAAGGTCCCTCCGAATGAATTGACTGACATTTCTTCACCATTATAATTTAAATAATATATTCTTTAAAGCCTCATCCTACTACCCGTTCGGTATATATATTAATTACGCTAATATATTATAGATGAGTAAAGCTGTATTTTGAAGAGGTGCACCCGCATTTTTGTGTAGGACGAGTGGAAAACTATTTTGGAAAATACTCTATTGAAACAACCTACTGGGATTAAAATCCCGATCTCCCCATCATCGGCAGTCAATACTATTGTGAAAGTAACACCTTAGACTATTAGACCATCGAGTTGGTCTATAATCCTTTCTCCCCCTCCCTTGCACCTCCTGCACTCACGTGTAAACCTCGCGAAAATAAATAATTTTATTATATTCCACTCCTGACGATTGCCGCCTGCCTTTTGACATTATGTCCGGACAAATTTTTATAAGCAAACCTTCATCTAAAAACTTAAAAAAGAGAGTTACTAGATCTACTCTCACGTACTCATACGTCAAGTCGATTTATCTGTAGCCATCAATTCTGATAGATTCTTTCAATACCTATTAAATAACGCTGAAAGTTTAGTAAAATATGTTCAATGTTGACAGCAAAAAAATGTGTTTGTTACTATCTAAAAGGATATTCCCATGAAAATTGGATAGTACATTCAGATTTTTTTTAGTTAATAATTTTCAACCCGCATAGGTGGCATAGTTAGCTAACGCGCTAGTCATGTTGATCTAGAGTGCCGAGGACAGGGGGATCAAGAATCGAATCTCGGTCGGGTGAACTGGGGGGGGGTGGATCCTAAATGGTATTCCATTATCCCTACTCGCAAATGCGGGTTCACTTCCTCTAAATTCAGCCATATCCATTCCTAAATCTTTAGAGTAATTAGTACTTGAGCGTATAACTCTAACGGGAAGTAAAACGCGGTGCAAAAAAAATCACTTGCAATTGAGAAAACCAAAAATAATCTTATGGAATATGATGGACATTGCAGTAATATACGGTTAAATCAATGTGCAGTAAAATAGGGCGTGAGGCAACTAAACCGAAAGACAACAGGCGTACAGGGGGATAATGGTAGGTAGTTCAATGAAAATAGGGGCTTTAATGTTTCTGGGAGATCTCACTAAATATAACTGAGGGTGGTCGAGCCCTCAGCTGGTATTATAATAAAGTGACCCATATTTTTATTGGCACTTAGGTGGCAAAGTGGGGGATATGGGTCGAGGGGAGTGTTTTTTGTTGTTTTTACAGCAAAAAAAAAATGTTTGGCCAAAATAAATCAAATATTGCTCCAGTAGGAAGATAAAGTTTTTTTATGTGGTGATAAAAACCCTTCTTGAATAACTGTCATGATTATTTTAGCATTGGACGAGAAACATTTTAAATGAAGAGAAAATGTTGTCATTAAATTCTAGGACACTCTTGACCAATGTTCAAGAACTGTTGAGGTTACTATGTGAAGAAAATTTATCTCGATGTTTCTAGTGGAGCAATATTTTATTTAATATGGCCCAAAATGTTTTGTTAAAATTACTGCCAAAACACTGCTGTACTTTACATCCCCACCTAAATGTGACAAGTCACACTAAAATAAATTATGAGAACCGGCTCGGTGGATAACAGTTGAGCTACGGAACTCCTTGTACCAAAAGTTTGTAAATTTGTTGAACCACGATCACTGGCCAGGAGAACTATTGTCATAGCAAGTTAGGCCACGATCACTGACATGGAGGATTATCATCATAGCCTAGTTGGGCCACATTCACTGACCAGGAGGATTATTGTCATAAGTTAGGTGGGTCATTATCACAGACTAGGAGGATTATCATCATAGCTTAGTTGGGCCATTATCATTGACCAAGAGGATTATCATCATAACTTAGTTGGGCCACATTCACTGACCAGGAGGATTATCATCATAGCTTAGTTGGGCCACGTTCACTGACATGGAGGATTATCATCATAGCTTAGTTGGGCCATTATCATTGACCAAGAGGATTATGATCATAGCTTAGGTGGGCCACATTCACTGACCAGGAGGATTATCATCATAGCTTAGTTGGGCCACGTTCACTGACATGGAGGATTATCATCATAGCTTAGTTGGGCCATTATCATTGACCAAGAGGATTATGATCATAGCTTAGGTGGGCCACATTCACTGACCAGGAGGATTATCATCATAGCTTAGTTGGGCCACGTTCACTGACATGGAGGATTATCATCATAGCTTAGTTGGGCCATTATCATTGACCAAGAGGATTATGATCATAGCTTAGGTGGGCCACATTCACTGACCAGGAGGATTATTGTCATAGCTTAGTTGGGCCACGTTCACTGACATGGAGGATTATCATCATAGCTTAGTTGGGCCATTATCATTGACCAAGAGGATTATGATCATAGCTTAGTTGGGCCAATATCACTGACCAGGAGGATTATCATCAGAGCTTAGTTGGGCCACATTCGCTGACCAGGAGTATTATCGTCATATCTTAGTTGGGCCACATTCACTCGTCAGGGGGATTATCGTTATAACTTAGTTGGGCCATTATCACTGAACAGGAGGATTATCATCAGAGCATAGTTGGGCCACATTCACTCGTCAGGGGGATTATCGTTATAACTTAGTTGGGCCATTATCACTGAACCGGAGGATTATCATCAGAGCATAGTTGGGCCACATTCGCTGAACAGGAGGATTATCGTCTTATCTTAGTTGGGCCACCATCACTGACCAGGAAGATTATCATCATAGCTTAGTTGGGCCACATTCACTCGTCAGGGGGATTATCGTTATAACTTAGTTGGGCCATTATCACTGAACAGGAGGATTATTATCAGAGCATAGTTGGGCCACATTCACTGACCAGGAGGATTATCGTCATATCTTAGTTGGGCCATCATCATTGACCAGGAAGATTATCATCATAGCTTAGTTTGGCCACATTCACTCGTCAGGAGGACTAAAATATTTAATATACCTAATAATAGATATAAATTCTGCCCCGCCAATCCTTTTGCTTTAGACTAGGTTAGGCTTGTTTAGGTTAAGTTAGGTTGGACTAGGTTAGATTAGCTTAGCATTTGGTCTCAATATCCATCCCTTGCTGTTTTTCACGCAGATCAAGAAAACATTCACAACCGTCCTTAATGGAGGGCCACAACAGCCAGAGCAGAGTAGTTTACCAATACGGCAGCACTATTGCTCATCCGGTAGCGTGTCTGCTCACTGAGCTAGGTGTCCCAGGTTTAATTCCTAGCATGAAAATGTTGTTGTTGTTGTGGAACTGAGGTGTTCTCTTTTTTTGTTTAGCACTGCAACTTATTAACCGTTTGGATTACACGTCTATGTACTAACTACTCTAATGTGAGAGGGATGAGAAAGGTTCAATGTAAAGGAAATGTACCCAGTAACAGTGTACTGGTGTAATCGATAACTAATTTAAATCTATAACAGACACAACAGCCAGTCCACCAACCGCCAATTCCGCACCGTGAAAGAAGAAACACCCACTTAGAAAAGCGCTTGGTCTATGGTGTCACTCTCGCAAATAACTGGACAGTCAATGTCGGGTAGATCAGGGTTCGATTCCGGTCAGGTGTGTTTAGGGTGGTCTTTCATAAATAGTTTTCTAGTCTCTCTTTACGCAAATTCTGGTACACTTCCTCTGAATTTAAATTTAATCATCCCTAACTCATTAGTGTAATTAATATATATGCGTATAATTTATACAGGTAGTAAGACTGGGTGCTAAACAAAATAATAAATACGAATCTACGTTCTGACAAATAAAATGTACTGTTTAGAACGTGACGTTTACTAAAATAGATACAATCAATATTGTAAATAACAATGCGTTACACAAAATGTTAATGTTCATCTCGAAACCCCCAACAAAGTGTAGAGCGGATGGAAACTACTAAAATGATACCTAAAACAATGACCAAATGTCACTTGTGTGGACGTGCCTGCTTTTGTAGATATAACTGTAAAATCATTAATGTGATTCGACCATAAAAACTGTATTGCACAATTTTAATGCGTGTATAATAATTATAAGCTATAAATCGTGATTAAAGGGTCAATCTTACTTTTTTATTGTTTTTGTGTACCTTTGTTAAGGTAAAGTATAAATAATGTATTGGGCTGAAATTTAGTATAGCTAGACATATACGAGGTGCATACAGTGAAATAATTATAATATTAATAAAATTGATATTTATAGTAATAATGATATTAATTAAATATGTATAGTTTTTAATTATCCAACTCTTTCACCTACCGGGCTGTTTCATCCTTAGCAGGCCATTTCTGTAATACAGTATATTTGTTATTTAAAAGATAAAAGTGAAGATATGGAAGATATTTTATAAATAATTTACTATAAGATACAAAGAAAATGGTTTAATTTAAGGAAAATAGTATAAGTCAGGTTTAAAAAATTATTTTTTTACATATTCAATATATCATTATTTTAAATGTCTGGGATGATATATTTCAATTTCATTTAATAAAGAGAAAATTTCAGTTTTTAAAGTCAATCTTATATCAATTTTTAATCAAATTAAATGTTAAATTGAATTTAATCTGCTTGAGTGCACACTTAAATTGCAATTATTTATAATTTAATTTATTGTTATTCGGTGTCAGCAATAGAGCAAACTCAGAAACAAAAATTGTTAGTAGAACAAATATACACATTAATAAAATTATTTGTAACTCGCTTGGAAAGGGTATAGAAATTTGAATGAGGGAATACTGGTCAACTAAGTGAACCAACTTCACCAGTAGTAGAACTAATTCTTGCAGTTTGCGGTCACTAATTTTTGTGCTTTTGGTTGTACGCCTACATAATAAGTTTTAGCGTTGAGTTTTGATGGATGATTGCTCAAATACAACACAAAATATAAATATATTAAATATGATAAAGGATAAAATAACATAATTTTGTATATAACACCCCGGTTATTTGGCGATGAATGAATTCTAGGTGGATTTGGGGTCAACAGATGCATCTAAAGACGTAGAATGATTTGGCGAAACCGTGAGATTAGTAGCCTTATGGAATGGTTATTTCTCATTAGACACACAATGCCGTAAAAAGCCTTAATTGGTTTCCAGTAATATCTCTTATCAATAGGAAAAAAAACACAATTATATAGGCTTCGGTTAAAGTTTATCGACAAACATTTTGAGACAAGCACACTGTTTTAGCACTATCACCCAGAAGGTGAATTCTGTTGGAAGCTAAATGCAAGTCGTAAAAATAGGTCATGTGAACACGACCGCCGAATGATAAGAGAACAATAGAGTGTTGAAATAGATAGCAAGGATTGTTTTTTTTTATTATTACTAGCTAGACACATTTGTGATTTGATCCATTTATTGAAACAATCATTTTCACGATTATTAAGGTCATTAAAATGCACTTTTAAAAATGATACGTGTAAGAATTTAATCAAATATATATATTTTTTAATGCTTTAATATTTTTTACCTTCTGTGTTTTATCCGTCAGAATGGTTCACATTTAATTATTCTAATGCTATAGGCACGAAGATGGTAGAATAAGTCACAGGAAATGTAGCAATATTCGTATGAAGGAAGAGAGAGGAGACCATTTAGGATTTAAAGCACCCTAAAAGAATACGTGTTATTAGAACTCTGACTTTCGTACCATCAACAAACAAGACTATAATATGAGCTTAACGTTTAGTTCGCATGCACAGATATGTTTTACTTTTCGTGCGCCACGTTTGATAACCTTTTCAGGATATCTGTAATTCATCACTAATAAAGAAGAGATGAGGAAGCTAGAGTAGAGATAAAATTGAGGGAAATTTAGGATATAACTTAGGAAAAACTATCACAGCACATCTATCCAGAATTTTAACCACGACCTCCACGTCACTAGCAAATCAGACAAGACGAGACTGATGCCCTTGACAATGGTGCCCATTGGATTGGGTCATTGAAATTAACTTTTGCGATATTATGATAAAGTGAAACCTTTAAAATCTCATTAAATATTTCCCCCAATGTTTCCATCCAGGCGTGGGCCTTTCATCCTCGTCCGCAAAGCCAAACCGTCAGGGCGGCAAATGGGGCGGAATTTTCACTCCAATGATGCGGTTAAAAGGAAGCGTCTAGGAGAGAAAAGGACGCTGTCAACAAAATTTATATCACTTAACCAGGTCACACACACCATCAATTCAACTTCTAATCATGAGGGGTAGGGGTGTGTATGGTAGGGGGTTGAGGAGAAGGGGAACACCCTCGTTTATACCGCTCAAAAATAAAGAAAGCCACATTTGAATATCCTGAAAAGTTTGAAAATAATTAGCTCAATAAAATTCACATTTCACTAAAATTACCTTTTTTTATGAACTATTCAGCAGATACAGAGGATTGGTATATTTGATTGTTCATATGGGATTTGTCAAAAGTTAAACCTTTATGTAACGGACAAAGCTCGAGATAGAGCGCACTGTCCTTACTTTAACAGATCTCAAAATACAACTTAAAGGCTGGGGTTTGAATCCAGGCCGTAATTATTCTAGTGCTATAGGCACGAAGATGTGAAATTTAGTCTCCTTGACGGGCTCAAATATGTCCTGTCAAATAAACTGCACAATATTGGAAACAAAGGAGGCAAGCTTTCCACCTTTCAGGGTAAACTCAGTGTGAAAGGGGTATAAGTATATATATGATTTGCACGGTGGTTTTCTTATCCTATATATGATTTAATGTACTCTATTCTAAGAGGCACTTATAAATCCTAATTTATATATTAAAAGCCAAGACCATATAGGTCATTCAGATGACATCAATTCTTAGATGCATAGAGATTAACATGAAGGGTGAACTGTTGTCATTCGAATGATCTTAATATTATAGGCCCGTTAGTAATAACCTTTGTGTTAATACCATTTTAAAAAACCTTTTTTTAGCATCGCGTTGTAATGACCCTGTTCTTAGCCCCCAAGTTATTTAAAAGTCATGGACAAAATTATATAGTTTGCTAATTTTATACTTAAAGAACCATACGTAAATTTCTTATCATACTTTATTCCTGGATGACCAAACATTTTTGAAGGATAAACTATTATTTTCAGTACTATATTCTAAATTCGTGTTATATCTCTATTATTAAAATATTTTTATTTAATTATTAGGCCTATATATTTTAATATGTTTTAAAGCCATAAGGTATTTTATAAAGTAAATTTAAATATAATAAGAATTGCATCATCATTTCTTTAAAGCTTACTTTCGTTCAATGTTAAGTTAGTTGCTGAATCAGCCGGGTTTTAGTTTACAGATACTCAGACAACTAATAAGACGTTAGCTTTTATAGATTCAGCCAATCCAGGGCTCTCTTATTGCTTGGTTCAATACCATAAAGATAGGAGAATCCCAGAAAGAAAAATGTAGTCTGAAATAAGGAACTGGAGAGCTTCTCCCGCCCAACTCCGCGTTGGTTTGTCAAATAGGCAAGTAGTACGTTGATATCAAATTTGAAAGTACAAATAAATATTGTGTAAGAGATTGATTCTAAGTAAATAAATAATATATATAAATATAAAGTAAATATCAATGATTGCTATTATTATTATTATTATTATTAGCCCAGCGTCTTATTACCCGTTCGGGCTGTCCGCACTTACGCTAAAGTGTAATTGTAAGGTGATTGTGGGATGAAATAAGAGGACCTGCTGCTTAACGTGGGATCCGAACCACGGTTGAAGTCTGGTCATTCACAAGTTGTGATTAATACACGTCTTGTCAGAGGTCTAAGTTGTCCTTATAGAATTAAACCTGCCTACTGATGATTGGATGGGGTTCAAATCCCAGTTGTATCTACAGAAGGTGGTTTTTACTTAATGGTTTCTTATTCTCCTCCCACTCAAATGGAGGTAGATTATATCTAAAATGCGTCCTACTTCATTACTATCCCATCTTTGTAATTTATAATAGGTGCGTATAATCTGATCAATTATTAAGATGCGGCGAAAAAAATTAATAGTACGGTGCACTGCACAGACTCTCTCTCTCTTTAATCTTAAAATAGATACATTCACTAAAAACTAGTAAATTTTGTCAAACTAATGAATATACAATGTTGCAGGAACACACTACCAAAGAGCATAAATTGAATAAAATACACTGTTACAGAAACATTTTGAAAAGAGGAGCATCTCTGTTCCCCAAAGAGCATAAGAATCAATTGAATATTTCTAAGTACCCATTAAAAATAAGTATAGTTGTCTATAGCTCAGAAAATGCACATCTCATCAAACCATAGTACTTACTTCTGGTCAAGGAAAGCCTTACCAAACTGGAGTTTGGCTTCACCTAAGTCATAAAAAAAACTCTTAACCAGCCTCGGTGCCAAGACCGTGAAAACGCTTTGGTCGTAAACTGTGATAATAGGTCAATAGCGAAAACAAGCCTAGTGGTATTTAAACGGGTCATTGTAAAACAAATGTAAACAAAAGAAAACGCTTTCATTCCATCAAGCGCAACGAGAAAAACTATTTAGATGTTTTTATATTGGTTTCAAATCGTCCATTAGATTGCTAGCAAGATAATTGCTTTGAAAATTTCGGAAAATATATAAGTATTTAAAATTATTATTATTATTAATAATAATATTAGCACCGTGTCTTACTACCCGTTCGGGTTATACGCACTTACGCTAATGTGTAATGGTAGGGTGATTGTGAGATGAAAGAAAGGACCTACAGTTTAACGTGAAATCCGAACCACGGTGGAGGGCCTGGCATTCCACACATTCACAAGTTGTGATTAATACACGTATTGTCAAAGGTGAAGGAAGGGTTTGGCAATCAGATAAATCTGTGCCGGAACCGAAGATTGAACCCCGGACACTCAACACATAAGTCCGACAACTTACTCCTAGACCACAAGGTCACCCTAGTCCCTTTTTAAATAAGACATTTTTATTTTATGCATACTACATATTTTAATATTTAAAAATCAAAACAACTTTATAAGGTAATATTAATACTCTTTATGATCTTAAAGGATGATGTATTCAGTAAAAGAAACCTATTTAAAGAAAGTTTGATCTCACTACAGTAGTATTGAAACCAAAATCGCTAGTTTGCTAGAATCTCATGCTACTGACTGAGATATGATGGTAACAAATAACTTTGATAAATATTATTCAATATTTTAAAGTGCTTTACGAAAGCATCAATCAATTCACGCACAGTTTGCTTCAAAAAACGGTACTAAGCTTAAATTCCCTATCCATGTATACATTAAGAGACACCTGGAAATATCTTTGTATGAAGAATTGATTATTCCTCTTCTATTTATTAGATTCCATTAATAATTTTCAACTATTTCGTCAGTCTGCTGTAACAACACCGGTAAATATTCCACCATGTTGGATAGCTGGCAGGCCGAGGAATCAGGTCAGACCATCATTTGTAGCAAAGCTATTTCGTCGTAACAACAGCCACCCCGGCCTTACCTAGCAAGCGTTTATAGGATGCTATTTTGTGATTTTAAGGAAGGTGTGAACTGTTGACTTCCAGAGGACTTCCTAGGGACGGCTATAGGATCGTCCCTATAAAAGACGTAGGCATGTGCTCACCAAAGAAAATATAGAAATTCTACCTTTTTTTACCACTTGAATGTATTTTGCCATAGATAAGGGGTTAGAGTGATCTACCATAAGGACCTTACTGGAATCTTGAATGCCACTGACGTGGATATCTAGTATTTGTATACGCGTTCGTCCCGTTCGCGAATAATCTAGTATCTAGGAAATGTTAGGCATGCTGTCCTAAGCTTAACAAGTGTGTAAGGTTTTTTTTGTGTGGATATGATCAGAAATCCTATTTGGTGAGCACATGGTCTTGCGAGGTTCACAATATACTGGGTGACAATCTACGTTCAAATCTCAGCCTGGTGCACTTCTGTGGTTTTTCCTATTCCATTTACAAAACTAATATAGGTGCACTTTCTCTCAACAACTTTCTTTTTCACAACACCACTAGTATGAACAGGTCATTAAATAACATCTTACTGATAATGCTAGTTATATGGGATAAGGAATATCCTTCCACCGGATTGCTACTAAGGTAGAAGTCGGTGATCAAATCCGGACAGGAGTGACTGAGGCTGGGTTTCCTTAAATTGTTTCCCAACTTCTCTCTATGAAAGTGTGGGTAGATTTAATTCATATATATATATATATATATACGACGTTATATATATATATATAGAGAGAGAGAGAGAGAGAGAGATCGTCCTACTACCCCCATCGGGGTTATACGCTTTATTTAATTTGATGAGAAGAAGATGAGTAAGGTACAATTTATAAGAAATATACCAATGGTTGAGTTGAAAGAAAGAGTGAGAAACAATTTAAGAACAAAACACCCTTAGTACACCCGGCCTGAATGTGAAACCCAGCTTCCCCATAGCCACCAAGCCAGACTAAATAAGCTTGATATATAATCCTTGTGTCCACCGGAACAAATTAAGATGAGTTCGCATCTCAACCGGTCGAGACACGGGTACACGATTTGATTTCTATGTGACTCTTCATCGATATATCAGGGGGCAAGGGTCATAGTCATGGAAATGGTATGGGCCACTGCCCTAGTCATCCCCCCTGGGATGAAAGATTTGTTTTTTTTGTAGGCTTTTTTATTTAATAAAATCGTTTTTTTTTGTCCCATTCGTTCACAGAAAAACGAACCGGTATTTTTTTAAAGCTGAGTAAGAAAGTCCATTTTAGAGCGGCGCAATTTTGCCAGACGTAAAAAATAATGAAGCTTATTGCGTTCAGAGGAACGATTTCTCGATTGATCTACAAGAGAAGAAAAAAAAAAGAGTAGTTTGGTGAGTGTGAATCGTGGTAGGCTTGTTTCTTATTTTAAAGTAATGTATGAATATTAGTATTTCCTCACCACGTCTTACTACTCGTACGGGCTATACACATTTTAATTACGTTCATGGGTTATAGATTAATCAAGGTAATTACACTTTTAGTACACATAGCTTGGAACCACAACCTGGCCCACACTAACACCGGTAAAACCAGATTAGCAGAACCCGACATATAGTCCTCGTGATAACCGATGTAATTTATTACTTCGGTTAAATACATTCTATTAGACTATTATTATTATTATTAATATTAATACTATCAATGGTACAGCTTTTAACTCATGTGTTTAGAGAGCCCTGTGTTCTTAGAAGTTCACTAAGTTCCTTATATTTTCACCACGTTTGGTTTAGTGCACATATTAATTACGTTAATGAGATAAGGTTGAGGAAGGTAAAATTTTAGAGGTAATGTACACACATTTCTGTGGAGATAAACTGAAAAAAATACACCATTTAGGAGGGAAATAATAAACTAAATACACCAGACCTGGATTTGAACCATGATCTCCCCGTAATTGGCAATCTAGTATTATATTAGAGTGACGCGTTAGACCAAAGAACTACCGATACGGGTAGTTTGTAAATCAAACGAAATAAAAAAGGGTACGAACCCCGTATCATCGTTAGATGGTTGGTTCATATACCAAAACATACCGTGGCGTGATGAGACGTTGGAGGGGATGTTAAAGCTGCGAGTATTACGGGGAAAGGGGTATCAAAGGCCACTCAACCAATTTCAGCGATCATGCTGGCGATAAAACGCTTACGTAGTTAGAAGAGCGGTCGGTATGATGAATTAATAATAGCAGGCTGTCATTGACAGTCTTTTTAATTCCTTCAGCTCCTGGTTATAAAAGTTACTATCATACATTGTGTGTTTCTTGTATTGTATTATTGTATGTATGGTATGTATTGTATATATTGTATGCTTATTGGAAAGAATTTGTCCTAAATACTGTGCGAGATAGAACTATAGCGTGTTTAAATAAGCACACTTCGTTTACTTTAAAAGGTAGCAAGCTTACCAATGTTAACTACACTATGGTATATCTTATAATATAGAACCATAGTGTGTATCTTTCAAGGAAAAACAGAGTGTGCACTACACGCATCGGTGATCAAGTGGTTTAAAACATCAGGTTCACAATAGACTGAAATGCTGTCGTATGAGAGAGAATCCTAGTTTGGGATCTCCGCCAAGTAACCTCAAGGAAGAATGATTTATTATGTAGTTTTCCAATCCTCTCATCACGCTAATGTTAGTGGACACTACTCGTGATTCTTACTTATTAGAATAAACTGTTAATTACATTCATGTTGAAAGTAATATTCTAGAATATGCATAAACTTAGTGAAAGCTATTATTATTATTATTATTATTATTATTAGCTCCGCTTCTTACTATCCGTTCTGGTTATGCGCACTTACGCTAATGTGTAATGGTAGGGTGATTGTGAGATGAAATGGAGGACCTACAGCTTAACTTGGGATCCGAACCATGGTAGAGGCCTGGCATTCCCCACATTCACAAGTTGTGATTAATTCACGTCTTGTCAGAGGTGAAGGAAGGGTTTCGCAATCAGATAAATCTGTTCCGGGACCAAGGATTTAACCCCGGACCCCCAGCACAGAAGTCTGACACCTTACCTCTAGACCACCAGGTCACCTAGTGAAAGCTGAAGACAGCTGAAACAAGCAGGGAAATGCATATCTCTAAAGAAAATTCAGTTTGGAGGTTAAGGTTTGAACTTTGGCCCCTTGGTTTGCTCTCAATATTTATGAGCTCATACATACCTTTTGGTTCATTACAATCATGTTAATTACATTTACTGGGTCTACTTTCTATTTATTTTGTTTAAGTTAAGTAGCCCTATATTATTTATACAAACATATATTAGGAAAGTATATTTAAGAATAAATGTACCCTAATTTACGTGAAAGGAATATAAGAAACAATTTAGGAAAAAATACCTTAGAATACCCATTCCAGATTCGAATCTAGATCTTATGTGCAAAAAACTAATCAGATGATAATGAAGCCATAGTTCCCTTTCTCATAGGTTCGGTTTAATTAAAAAAATTAGTAGTACTTAAATTTTAATGCTAAAGTGTAAAACATTAAATTCCCATCAATACAGCACAAACCACATTGGTAGGAATGAAGACGAAGGCTTCAATACCATCTGGTCTGCTTTTCCGTGTGTAATGAAGTTTTACTTCTAAATGATTTTCTACTCTCCCTCCTCGCAAAGTGCGGATAAATTTCTTCTAAAAGACTACCTTTTTCATCCTTACTCCACTATCGTTAATATTCGGATAAACCAAACAATGTGTACCGTAACACCGATTTGTTGCTCTACGATTAAACCTTGTGAGAGAGCGAGTGTGTAGCTTAGCTCTTACTATAGCTTTGGGCAAGTCCCTAATAGGAATCTTCTTTCATGACCCTTGACCCCTACATACTAGAGAAAGGCGAGGAGGTCTAGTTGTAGGAGTTTATGAACCGGCAGGTACCATTCAGTAGAGAGCTGTCTCAAAGATAAGGCTTCAAACACTTGCAAACTAACTTATAGTAGAAATATGGCTGGAAATATATTTTCAAAAATACAAACAGAGATAGGCCTGTAGTGGTCAACTTTGATGATTTTTTATAAGTGTTATTTTGTCTGACTCCTATATGAAGCTACCACCCCCTTACCCTATCTCATACATGACATAACCCAATAGGCTAACTCTTTCAACTTAGCTCTAACGCGCAGGAAAGGAATTGGATTAAAACTAAAAATGTGCATCAATTAGATTACTAGATTTAGTGTGATAACCAAGTATTTAATTAGGAATACATATTAATTTTCTACGTTTAAGGCCCATTTTTATTGTATCAGTGACATTTAGATTTATGTGTTTGTATGTGTATTAATATTACAAATTTGATTTGTGTTTTTTTATTATAAGTCCTCAAATTATTACTAAAGCTAATTTAAATTGTATTGACTCACTTCGGTGGCTACCTGGTCTAACGCACTACTCTTATGTTAGACTAAACTTCTAAAGATGGGAAGATCAGGGAAATTAATTTTTTTAATAAATGTTATTCCACTCACCCTCCACTTAAATGCGGATGCATTTCCTCTAAGTTAAGCTTTCCTAACCCCTAACCCATTAGTATAATTAGTACAGAGGCGTATAATCCGTATGGGTAGTAAGACGTGATGCTAAAATATAATATTATATTTATTTTAAGAAGCCTTATGAAACCCAATACACCCAGCCAACGGCCCCTTGATCCACCCTTGCTCATATGTGAACCATGGTCTTAAAGAAAATAATTTTATAAATATGGATGACCCGGATTTAAAAACGTGTTTGACCGAATGCCTCCTTTTAGCTAATGTTCCGTAAAAACTTCCTATTAAAAAAAAAATGTTACCTCGATCCTGATTTTGTATAACTTCATTTTACACCCACATTTACATAAACCATTAGTAAAACCGACCCAAACACGACTTGTCTTCGAATCGAAGGATTCCCCTATGTTATTACCAATTTTCAACATTAGTTGCGTACGAATAAATATGATTACTATTCATAGATTCTCTTTTCTCTAACACTCTCATTATCTAGACCTTTGATATTTTCTGCTTTTGGCATTTCACAAAGAGTATTTTTGATCGGCTGATAGTAGAAACCCTTTTAAGGTGAAATTACATAAGAAAAGACAGTTTATGTAGACTTTCTCGATCAATTAGACCTGGTCCTTCATTCACTTGAGAGTATGCGTTGGTACTAGTGTTTTAATTTTTTTATTAGGATATTTTTATTCACTTATCCACATCAATGAGCTCATTTAGTTTGGCTAGCTGGTGACGGGTAGGTCGGGGATAAAATTCTAACTGGTTGTTTTATTTTCCAAATATTCTTCCTCCCCCCTCCACATAAATGTTTTTTTTAATTCTAGCGTTAATCAATCCTACACCAATAGTTTGTTTAAATGAGGGCATAATGGAGGGGTAGGGAAATAGGGTGCAAAAATCCACCAAAAATATATTTTTTCTAACTATACATAGTAGGCCTTTATTAGCACACACATAATCTGCACTTTTTGTTTATACATTCTGAATTATGATTACAATGAGTAACACTAGATAAGCAAGAAGACAATTTGAAAGAAAATTGACAGGAAAAAAATACCAGGGGTAGTGTCATATAAACGAATGATGAAATTTTTTAGATCAGAGGTGGAGAAAAGATTTTTAAGTGGGAAGACGTTGAGTAACAAAAATGATACGACATAAAGGAGTGGCAAGCGTTTGTGTACCACACCGAGGACACTCGAGT
Organism: Timema shepardi; assembly: GCA_902151425.1. NCBI lineage: Eukaryota > Metazoa > Arthropoda > Insecta > Phasmatodea > Timematidae > Timema > Timema shepardi. The sequence continues at coordinate 108,738 of CABFVX010001059.1, read as the reverse complement.
TTGGATATTATGATGATGACCTTTTAGAACAAAGACTAATCTAAGAGATAAGGATGAGATGTGTAGTTTGACTTTTAGTCTGGGTTTGACCATCTAATATTAAATACAAGCATTTTGAGAACAACCCCCAGCGCACTCATACGAGATATAAACCTCAATCCACCAAGTCATTGAAATCAGGTTCATTTTTAGTTTGAAGACATTCTAGACCACGTGGCCACTAATGCAAGCTACGAAATCTACTTTAGTGTGTGTATCTCAGATTAATTACCCTACTTGGCTATTCACACTTATGGGGCAGAAACAAGAAAGCTATAGCTTAGAAGAAAGGGACCAGCAATTGGCGAGATATATTGTAGTAAGAAATATATTTTTTAAATTGGCTATCCATACCCAAATGGGATTTAAGCCTTGAAAACTCTATGAAAAAACTATACAAGAGGATAAATTACACCTTAGACCACGTGGTCCCCAGTGCGTGTCTTTCACATTAACTAAACCTAGGCAATAAGTAATTTATATATCCACTCTATTTATTTATTAGTATACACCATGTCTTACTATCCATTCAGGTTATATGCTTCAGTAATAATTATGCTAATGGATTACGAATCGAGAAGGATAAATATGGAGGAAGTGAACCCACATTTTCGTCGAGGGCGAGTTTAAAATAATTTGGGGAAAACCATCCCAGTCCACCCGAGCGAGATTCAAACCTCGAATTCCCCGTCTTCGGCAGTATAGCTCTACATGAAACTAGTACGTTAACTAACTACGCCACCAAGGCGGGTCACCCCATCCTAGGAGCTTACATATTTACTAATTATAAAGTATTTTTTATTTATTTAATGTAGTTATCTTGTACTTTCTGAACCTATTGATTATATCAACACATGAAAATCTCTATGAGTGAGAGCGAAAGGACTTATCAATTTTGCCGAGAAATGTATTTTCATATACCTTTCAGGATCCGGAAAAAGTTATGCTATGGATTTTTACTATTCAAGAAAAATCCATCTAACCCGGTTGGATTTGAAACCGCGAACATCGAATCATGAGTAGAGCACTTAGTCCCAAGACCACCATTTATAGAGTAGGACGAATATATTTACAAATAAATCTACTGGATTATTTATCTTTCCACCTTATGTTAGTAATTAGTTCCGGATTAAACGTATGTATTAATTACACTAAGGAATGTGGATGAGGAAGGCATAGGTTTACAAGAAATCTACTCATACTTATGTAGAAAGAGAGAGTGATAAATCATTTAACAAAATACACCCTCTGCAAAACAGTCCAGGATTTGAACCCCGATTTCTTCGTCACAGCCAATTCATTCTAACACAAACGTGACACGTTAGACCAAGGAACGGGAAATTGTTTGATGTCATGGGCCGTATGGGCTTAGAAATAAAATGATGGGCTGGTTTGAAAAAAATTAACGCGCAATAAATTTCAACTTCTATAAGTCTCTTATTCCTTAGCTCAGTCAGTAGCGCGTCTTACTACTGAGCTAAGGACCCCGGATTCGATTCCCGGCATGGCAAAATTTTTTATCATTGACGAAAATATGGTTTTACCCTTTCACATTGATAAATTAACGGCTTAGAGCTCGGAGTTGTACTCGTCCTAGTCTTAAGATAGATTATAAGGCATATGAAGCTACGACAGGCCTGGCCAGCCGGTAGTGGGGAAAATATGACTTGAATACAAAACGGACCTAGGCCATAGGCTGGAAACACTAATTTATGTAAAAAATATAGGTATGTCTCAAACTAGTCGATTTTTATAAACATTGGTTGTTGCTTGATAAATATTTTGTGGGGCAGGTAAAATAAGTTGGTGGTTCCATATCCGGCTCATGGGCCGTAGGTTGCTATGGCTTCTTTATACCTCAAGACCTCCCGATGCGAGTATAAAAATAGTAAATAACTTCGTTAACTCCACCCGGAACGAAACCAGGTATTCTTAAAATTTTCCGTTGAACACTTTATATTACAAGCCACGTGAATTGAGCTCAGCCCTCCGATATAAATATCAAATAGTTCAAAAATGACGAAGTTTTCAAAGATATTCTCGCAGTAAAGGCTTTTCTTTGGCCGGTCAAGAGAATTCTTTCACTTGAGATGGAATCCAGAGCTGAAATGGGAGACGCCGGATGATGTAATATCTCAACTTGTTTCCGAGAACACTGAGGGACGTGACAAAACCCGGAAACATCTTATAATTCAACGTTGAATAAAGGGGTAAGCCTGGAGGTAGGGGGAGAGGGGATGATGTCGCCTAGTACGGAAAATGAGAATAATTCCGTGTCGCAGAATTTATTATTACTTTTTTCCCTTATAAAGCTTCAGTGGAAAAATGATGTAAACACACTTTTATTTGAATTAAACTATCTATAGTAAAATAACCAAGTGTAAAAACTAGCTGAAAAATAGCTCAATAGTTTAGAGAAACATATATGTAGCAACATTTGTGTTCAAGAAAAATCCATCGAACCCGGCTGGATTTGAAACCACGAACATTGAACCCTGGAGGAGATAACTTTACCACAATACCAACAATTATAAAGTAGGACGAATATGTATACAAATAATTAATTTACTAGCTTATATTATTTTTAGTAATTAGTTCGGATAAAACGCATATATCAATTATACCAAGGAATTTGGATGAGGAAGGCATAGGTTTACAAGAAACATACTCATATTTATGTAGAGAGAGAGAGATATATAGATAGAAAGAGAGAGAGCGTGAGAAACATTCTAACATAATACAACCTCCCCACAACAGGCCAGAATTCAAACCTCAGTTTCTTTGTCAGAACCAATTCATTATAACACAAACGTGACACGTTAAACCAGGAATCAGTAAATTGTTTGATGTCACGGGCTGTTTGGGCTTAAAAATAAAAGATGGGCTATTTGAAAAAGTTAACGCGCAATAAATATCAACTTTTATAAGTCTAATACTCCTTGGCTATGTTGGTAGCGTGTCTTCCTACTGAGCTAAGTGTACTGGATTCGATACCTGGTATAACAAGAGCAAAATCTATATATAAATATTTTTTTAAATATAAAAATATATGACACACATTGACGAGTACATGGACAGAGGTGTCAATTTAATATTTAGTTTGTTGGTAATGGAGAGGCTGGGGTTAAATCCCTACTCTGGTGTAATTAAGTGGTTTTTTTTTCATAAATAGTTCCCCACCCTCCTTCAACGTAAATTTGGATATATTTACTTTAAGCTCTATCCTTATTATATCTACCTCATTAGCGTAAATATGCGTATTGCCGTACAAGTAGTAAGAAGAATTACATAAATAAACTATTTATTTTTTAAATTCATTTTACAGCATATAGATGATAGTAACTAACAGGTGATGAATCAACATTTAATTGAATAAAAAATAACATGATCTATAATCTAGATAGTGTCTTACGATTTATAGGTGTGAACCATTCTTATAGGACATTTTAGTTTAGATGAACCCTTTTTAATATCATGTGAGCTCAGTACGTGATCTAAAAACAATTTGACCACAATTAAATTAACATTCAAACCATAGTGTCAGTAATTACGAATTTTAAAATTATTTTTAGCATGGCATTTTACTAACCGTTAGGGTTATACGCTTAAGTACAAAATATGCTAATGGATTAATAATTGGGAAGGTTGAATTTAGAAGAAGTGATTCCACATTTGCGTGGAGTGAAAGTGGAAAACCATTTAGGTAAAACCACCCCATTTCACCCAACCGAGATTTTAATCTTAATTTCCCCATCTTCGGCAATCTAGCTCACACGAAACTAGTACGTTAATCAACTACGTCACCTAGGCGTGTGCTAAACCTAATAATCTTATTGTAATTACTAAAAATAAAATTAAAATAATAGTCCTAAACCGATCTGAGATTGTGTAAAAGTGTTTTTAATTAGGAACTCATTCTATGGCCGATTACTCGGGAAATTAGGTACACCAAACAAATGTGGTTTCCTGCATTAAGAACTTGACAACAAACAAATTGGTAAATTTAAAATAATTATTTTTCAATTGTATATATATATTTTTTTGCTAAAACTATTTCTTAAGTAGGAATTTCTACTGATCTCTAAAGTAGCATACTGAACACTCTCCCACGATTAGACGTCTCATTCGAGTTGTATAACTTACCTAAACTATCTTTTAGCCATGACGTGAAACGGGCCCTTAATTCATCTTTCTTGTCCTATTTTCCATGCAAGACAAAGTAGAGGAAATCATGGTTTGGACCACATTAATAGTGTCCATACATTCCACGGTAATTTAAAGGTAGCTGTTCCCGACTACGGTAAACATAAAAAACATTCTCTTTGAACGTGATGGCTCTTTAAGAGAATGTATATTTATTTGGTTTTATTAGAAGAGTTCTCTTCTAGATATTTATTTTGAGAAGAGAGTTCTAAAGTAAACGATAATATTGTTTCTCCGACATGTTTACTATCCTTTCTCCTTTTTTGACGTAGCTAAAATCATTGAAGAGCGATTGTATAGTTGACAGTTGATTTGGCTGAAGGGAAAAAATGAAACTATTTCATTAGAAATATATTTTTATTTTTAAATACCTTTTACACCCCGACATTAAAAGTAGTGATGTTATTTATAAATCTTTAACGTTACAAGCCCATTTGTATAAACATTCTCATATTATATTTGTATTAAAGCTTGGAAAAAACCATACAAAAATTAGTCAGTTGTAGGATATTCTTATTTGACCAATATTTGTAAAAAAAAACAATCTTATTTATCATGAAAAATTATTCACAGATACCCTTTTTGAAATTAATCTTCAAGGACAGTTTCGAAAATTTAATTTTTTCTATAATTTGTCTTTAGTAAACTAAACTTAAAATAATTTATCTTACAAAATTAAACACACATTATTATTTCTTATGTACAATAGATCACCGACACATATTTTGAACAGAATTGTTAATCCGATTTTCAAAAATGTTTAAATTTTACAAAAATTAGTGTAATAGTCATAATAGTCATACAATTAAATAATATTTTAAGAAAGATATAGAGATATTGTTATGTAAATATTATTAATGTAAAAAACTTAATTGATACACATTTTGAGACAATTCGCTAGAGCCATTTCATAGAATATTCAAACTAAAAAAAAATGTCATCAGTAAACGTCCCTTAGAAAAATTTCGCCCCTCCCTCACCCCCAAAAGTATACAGTTATGTTTGTCATGTCAAACATTACCCAGATGTACTGTTTACATTTTAGACAAAATCGTTAAAGCCATCTTTGAAATATTTTGAATGATTGAAATTCACTCATCAGTAAACTACCACTTTTTGGGTTCGGGTTCACATAAAACGTAAAGATTAATCATAATCTTTGTGTCAAAAATCTTCATGATGGCGATACTCTCTCTTGTTATGAGAAAATTAAAATCTAATGTTTCAAAAATCAGTCGTCAGTAAACTACCATTAAATGAATGTGTATATGAAAAACAAATAGATATAATTATTTATTTTTTAAAAATCTTACTAGAAAGGCTAACCATTTTGCACCAAATCTTTGAAGCCATTTTAAAAAATATGTCAAATTTTTGGAAAATTGGTCAGTAGTAAACGAATTTTTAACCCAAATACTAGTGTAAAGGTTTATTTGTCATGCCAAACACACCCAATATACTCATTTGGGACCAAATCACTAGAGCCATTCTAAAAATATTTCAATTTTTTGAAAAATCTGTCATTTGTAAACTAGGCTTATACGAAATTTTATACAAACCACAAAAATGGCTATTATATTTACTCGTATCGGCGATTATATCGACTCTCTTCAACTATTATATTGACTCGTGTCGGTGATATGGTCGGCTCATATCGGGAATGTGGTAGACTTATATATGTGATGCTATTGAATCGTATCAGTGATATGGTCGGCTCATATCGGGAATGTGGTAGACTTACATAGGTGATGATATTGAATCGTATCAGTGATATGGTCGGCTCATATCGGGAATGCGGTAGACTCATATAGGTGATGATATTGACTCGTCTCGTTGATATGGTCGGCTCATATCGGGAATGTGGTAGACTCATATAGCTGATGCTTTTGAATCGTATCAGTGATATGGTCGGCTCATATCGGGAATGTGGTAGACTCATATAGGTGATGCTATTGAATCGTATCAGTGATATGGTCGGCTCATATCGGGAATGTGGTAGACTCATATAGGTGATGATATTGACTCGTATCAGTGATGTGGTCGACTCATATTGGAGGTGTGATAGACTTATGTTGGTGTTGATATTTTTTTGTACCGGTGATAATATTGACTCACGTTGGCAATGATATTGAGTCATATCGCTGATGTGGTTGACTCGTTAAATGTCGCGGCACATTAGCAATAAATGCTAAAGTGCGTGTCACTAGCTGTGAATGATTTTTTGACAATTATTGATTGTCTACAGTGGTAAAAATTGGCAGCATCTTTCAGAAGTAACATTACTGGAAGTATGGTTGTATTAAATTAGATCTAATAACTTTTACATTTGGCAAAATAAAAGTTTATTGAGTCTTTCGTGCACTCTAGTTAATATTATTGACCAAACGACAGTAGGAATTTGGGATAGGGGGGGGAGGGGAGAATCGGGCTGGCATTCACCGCAATCCATCGTAGAGCATTACAACTCACTCTTGAAACTTCCTACTAATTAAATAATACATTTCGACATCTTAATTGAGAGTCAACCCCAACATTAACGGCGAGACAGTAAAAAATGGCGGGAACTAGTATGCAATTAAGTGTGGATTGCACATGACGTCAATCCCTTGAGAATTTACGTTTACAATTTCTTTGTTGTTATCAATTAACAAATTACTTTTTTGACTCAATCAAGAGTATGATTGTTCTAGATGTCCTACCTTGTACAATGTCTTACCACCTTCTAGAGGTTAGTTCGAGTCCTCGGTGGAACCAAATCTTTAATATTCAAACAGCGTCAAAGCATGTGGGATTTATTATAAGTTTGTTGTGTGATATCATAAAATATATATTTATCACTCGCTTCAGTGGCCGCATGGACTAATTGCTTACTCTCGTGGAAGACTAGATTGCCGATTACTGGGAGCTTGATGTTCGAATATCGCTCAGGATTATTGAGGGTGGTTTTTCTAAAATGGTGTCACAATTTCCTTCCGAGCAAATGTGGATACACTTACTATAAATAAACCATTTCTCATCTTTGAATTCACTACCGTAATTAGTAAATGGGTATATACCCCAAACGGTATAGTTATACGTGGGTCTTAAGAATATATATATAAATACGTAAGAATAACATTTTAAAACTTTTGTATTTTATGCGAATAAAATTTTCAGAAATGTAGGGCCACAAAACCGTAATCCATTGTATCGTTTTTTATTGTTAAGATTAAAAAATCAACAAACAAAAAATATATAATTAATTCAACGTAAACAGATGTTTTTGAATAGGTTTACAACAACTGTAAGATTTTAAAATAATGATTACTACTGTATGTACACCGTAAAGTCTATTGTTCATTCATCTGAAGCTTAATTTTCATGTTCCATATTCGTATGTTCCTTAGTACGTTATCCGTATGTGTAATAGATCGACCTCACTCAAATAGATTTACGTATTCATAAACTCCAGATCAGTAAGTTCGTGAGAAATTAGTTCAATTTTATCTTCCTAAGGACTACCATTTAGGCAAGTGAGCAAGCACAAGTAACAAATAAAGGAATACCGAAATAGAGCATCTTTGTCCCCGTTTTATAAATGTACCATATTTTAACCAAGCTAATTTTAAAAAAACATTTCTTAGAAGTATTTATTAAATGAAGAAGACCGTTATTGTATTTTAAAGAACAAAATAAAATAAAATGTTGATTGGGGTTATCGGATTTGTTGTAAGCGTTTTCTTTGGAAAATTTTGATTGTCTATTTGATTGATACGCTATCAAGCGACAAAGAATAAGAAGTGTATGAACTAGCTATATGACCATAAGACTGTTAAGAACACTAAGCATTAATAAATATGGAATAAGTACACTAGGCATAGTGCGATATCAATGGTTTGTATGGGCAAGACCAAGAAATCATTTGATTTTTATGACTAAATTCTCCTAGTTAATCATTTTCACCAATTACTTTTGGTTACAAATTAATATCCATAATACCCACACAGGTGTGAAACGTGGACAAAGGCATCAGTGTTTAGTTTTGTTTGGTTTTTTGGTTAGAGGAAGTTCGGTGCTCAAATTTCAGATGGGTGTAGTAAATTGATTTCTCGTAAATAGTAGCTTATCCCACTTTATATCCACTAAAATGCGGGTATAGATTATATAAAACTATATCCAACCATTCAACAATCTTATATTTGTTGTATTAAATTTGATAAAAACTGTAATATTTGTAGGATTATAAAATAATCTCAATATAATAAAAAAAGGTTAACTAAAAATGATCGATTTAGCAATATTTAACAGAAGAACGTGTACTAGTATTATTATATTATTCATCTATTATCCATTTTGTGAACTAAATTATAAATCAAAGTGACCCACTCACTAAATTATTTTAAATAGTGTGAAGAAAATAACTAATACTGCCTTCTTTATTCTTGTTTAAAGTGGTAAAATATAAGTTTAGGGGGTCCAGGTTCGAATCTGAACTGTTAAGAAGAGGAATCAAATGTGTTTATATTGCTATATTGTAAGTAATAAGTGGTATTGATGAGATTGTAGCATTAAGCGTTTAGTAGAAGGCTAAGTTAATTTGTAAATCATGGGAAAACCTTATGTTTGTATTTAGAAAGTTCAAGTTGAATACCTCAATCAAAATAAATATATACGAGAGATGATCTTGAAGGCTATTTTTTTCTTCTAATATAAGCCTAACAATTAACCATTTTTTGTTCACCCCAACTTACTTTCCATTTGGACTATACTCAGAATCACACTAATGATGTAGGAAAGAGATACGTAGAATTTAAATAAAATGTACTAGCTTTCCGTGGTTGGGTAATGGTGAGCCATATAAGAGAAACAAACTATATTTTACAGGAACGCAAATTTTTCCATCACTGAGAATTCAAAATATTGTGAGAGTGAAAACTAAGTCCATGGGAAATCTAATAAAAGTAATAATAAACATAAGCTAATGGAATGATATGAGGGTATATTACAAGAAGTGCACTCGCATGTGCGTGGATAAAGGACATAGAAACAAATTTGCTACTTACACGTGAGAAAACATTCCCGAGTGAACCCTGTCAAGGTTTAAGCATCAACCATATTATCACCAGTAATCCAGTTTATTGCGAGCCTCCAATCTTAAACGACGTGATCACCAGTGTGGGTAAAGTCTTGAAGACGGTCTGCTCATTCGATAAGTATACAATATGTCAAATCTTTTTTTGTGCACTGAATCTTACTACCCACCCGGACTATAGACATCTTTAATCACCATTTTAACTACCTGTTCAGGTTATACATATTTATGATAATTACTATAATGGGGTAGGGATGAGGAAGGAAATTTTTTTGAGGTAATTTATCTGCATTGGCACAAAAGGAGAGTGGGGCACAATTTAGGCAATACCATCTTCAGTAGATCCAACCGAGCTTCGAACCCCGATCTCCCCGTCTTCACTCTTCAGCATGCCATTTAACCCCAAGAGTGATGATGCCTTAGACCATTTGGTCCCTGAAGCGGGTCAATCTACACATTTCCGCTATGATATCAGTCTAGAGCCGATGAAGGTAGAGTCAAGATGAAATGCACCAGCGTTTTCGTGGGGGGTAGATTTGGGAATAATTTAAGGAAATAAAACCTCCTTGACAAAGCTGGTTGGGATTAATTGTCCTAATATCCTCCCTCACCAGAAAATCAAATTATTTGAAACTGACATTTATATCGCATGTTCAACGATAAAATTGTGTCAAACCTTATCCTCCACAGAAAAACATCCGTTCCCATTCCCTTACTCACCTCGTAGAAATAAAAAGAGCTTATATACGGAGGCCTGTACACCAGGGACGTGAAGTTCCCGGGGTAGGTGTCGTTATGAGCGGCACCCTCAGCCGTCTCGTCTTCAAGAGGATCGACGCCGCCGATCCACGGCCAGGTGAGGTTGCTCGCCGCTTCCATCACCCTCCGCCACCGACGAGGGAACTACCACCTCCGGGCAGGAACGCCATAATGCGAGTCGTGGGGTAGGTCTTCGAACGCGCACTCGCCGGAACTCATCGGAATTTCCCGGTATATTTGCAGATGGATTTTTTTAAATCAACTTCATAACTAAAAAGAAGCCTTTTTTTATGTTTTGTTTATGATGTGATCCAAATCACCTATTTTTCCTAAATCCTCCATTTTATAAATTTAAACACAGTCTTTGTAGTTTTGGCTATTTGTTTGTATAATATGTTTCACTGGCTTTGGTTTGGTATGTTCAAAATATTTGATAAAGCTACCATAAATAAGTTATGGCTAAATTGGGAACTCATATTACTTTTATTGTTTGACAAAGTTAATTGAGAGGTTTTAAACATTCCTAGAAAGTGTTTTTAAATACATTATTTCAGAATAAATTATTAGTTTAGTTGAATCTATTCAATTATGGTTGCCAACAGTATGTTTATAATATTCGTAATCAAACTTGTATCAAATAGACCTACACAAACTTTATTGTACTATTTAAAAAAAAATTAACTAGATGGAATTTCATTTTCCGTTGATCATAATGTCATCATAAAGCCACGTTTATTATGTATCCATACAAGCGATAGGTATATTTGGTAGTAAAGCGTTGATCACGTTTAAAAATACCAAACTTTTATTTTATTATATTCAATAAAATTATAGCTTCATAGATTTGGTACACAGGACTGCTACTAATTAGGATAAAATGGTTGTATTTGTGTTAGTTCTATGAATAATTTATAATGGGCTACAATCTATGTTTAACAGTTTGGCCTACAACTAGCAAAATTAATGAGTTGTATGATTTTTAATTCATGTATTAATTTATAACTTCAATGAACAGCACATTTATTTATCAAACAAGCTTTCTTGCTACTTTAAGTATTGTAACTAAATGTGTATTGTTACTAAGAGTTATATTTCACAGTAAACGTCAAATATATATATATATAAAAAGAATCATTAAGTATTTTCAAGTTTCGTAAAACTTACGGAGATTTCGAAGTTTAAACAAAACAGTTAAATATCACTTTAATAAACCATATTTTAATATGTTACATTATTTTATTGGATACTATGTGTGTTTGTAACGAGTTTTTTTTTTTAAGTCTCGTAACACATCAAGGTTCTTGATGAGGAACTGCGGTTTAGCTACGGTCTATAGATACACCTCTAAGCGCGGAACCGGCGCGCAAAGTGAAGGGGTAATCAGTCCGTGGTTGTTAGAAAGACTTGTGTCCGCTCTTTCCCCTTACCATCCAACGTCCCCTCCCCAAACTACTACGATCCTCGCGCATGCGCTGTGGTCACGTGTCTCCTCGAACTCGTCTCTAGCACATATCAAAATGAAACTTCAATCTAAACTTAAAGAGTTCAACTTGGAAGATTTAATGTCTTGTAGAACAATATGAAAATTGTTTATTCGTGAAATTTAACAGTTAATAAGAAAATACAATAGAAAGCTATGTACAACTTAAATTTAATATTTCACGAATTTACCACACGTTTAGTTTCCTGTATAAAGTTTTTTAATCTTCTTATCGTAAAAATATTATTTCAAACAATATTAATTTTGTTTATCAGGTTTTATGATCCATTTGTTAATAGCTTAATATTTTAATGTCAGATCATTGTAATCTTATCCGTATTTAAATGACTAAACTAAACACACAAGAACTAACCTAATTCATATTTAGATAAAAAAAAAGTTATATGAGTGATCTTTAGTTTTATGAGTGATCTTTAGTTAAAAGAGTACCGCAAAATTATATTTAAGACATAACAATAGGTGCATACTACATACCTATAAAAACAATCGAATAAGTTCCACGTATATATTTATCTTATAATACTTTCTTACACATACTCTACATGAAATTATCTTACAACATTTTAATAATATTAAGTTACAATATTTCCCATGTATGAACATGATACGTAAGCCTCAAAATATCTGGAGGGATTAACGCTCACCTTTAAACAATGAGTTCTATTTAAACTCTACTTACAAATTATGTATACAATAATATACAAATATATAGTAAATTTACAAGTTTAGACATTTTAAGTAACTAATTGTTAACTTAAAATAGAACGAAAACAAATTGATTTTAAACTAGATCTCAAACCTTAATTTGTATGAGTTAAATATAGTTGGAAAATGACACTGAGCACATGGACATTGAAACCAGGCCCTGTGTACAATGTCAAAGTATAATTTTTAAACTATATCTAATCAATTTATAATAAATATTCAGTGTGTATTCAAAGCTAATTTCCATATTTTGTTTTAAATTAATAGTTGACATCCGTAAACATATATAACAGTTTATTATCTTATATATAATTTGATAATCTCGTTACCGATTATAGAAATTACGAGGAAATAGCTGAACAAATTTTTAAAAGCGACCACTCATTTAAAAGGTGAAGTGTTCAGGACATCGAGGAAAATATTAGTTTCTAAAGAAATTCTTATTTTACCAGTGAATGTTCAGCTTTTCATGCTTTGTTTACATCACAGTGTAAACCTTGATTTGTGGATGGTTTTAAACCTGTGAGTAAAATATTTAGTTGTACGGTGCAACAAATATAAAATTATGGCATATATATATAAATATATATAAATACATATGCGCTTAATATTAAACAAACCAATGATAGTAGTTTCTAATAATGTTCATATTTATTTGGTAAAGAGTAATGAATGATAAGGTTATATCTTCTTTTACATTATTTTTTATTCCCTTCTCCTTATTTATATCAGCTTTGGTATTCTATTACGATGACATGTTTCGGCGATGTTACACCATCTTTAGGTCCAAGGAAAACCAATTTAACAGTGAATTATTCTTTAGAAATATGTTGGTAAAGATATATATTTAAAAAGTTAAACATTATAATTAAAATATTTAAGAAAAGTTAGAATAAGATATAGGAAATAATAAATAATCACTTAAATTAACACGCTTATAAATACCTTATTTGTAATAAAGATGATTGATTTTAACTTATACTCGTGGAAAGATAGAACATTTTTTAATTGTTTCATGGAAGAATATTTTTTGTGGGATGATCAACAATATGTATAAAGTTAGCAATATGAATAAATAAATTTAAACAATTGGATAAATAAGATAGTGTTGCTAATGTGATATAGAGTGTAATTTATATGACGAGTAAATATAGATAGATATGTTATTATTAATTTTGTCTACACCAATAATATATATATATTACATAGTTTAATAAACCCATTGCTGATATAATCTTGACGGAGAATTCCTCAATAAAAAGAATAAATAATAGCTTCGGCTAGTTGATTCTTATGATAAAAGGGTTTAACCAATCTTGACAAATGAACGAACACATATTTTAAAGGTCAGGGGAACATTATGCTGGCAAAAATAGTATACCAAGACTAAAACCCAATTTTCCTAAGGAATTTCCTTCTGTGTGGGCAGTGCTCTCACAATCATTCTTTGTTTAGATTACCATAGAAACCATGATTTGTGTATTTATTTTTTAGATCGGTAAATAAAATATTTCTCTTTGATTAAAAATAATAAAATCAATTCTTACTAGAGTGGTTTGGTGCAACGAATAGATAGATAGATGGGTCACTTTAATGTTCTCATCATGGCATGAAGGAGAAAATATTACTTTATAGTTTAAATTAAACACCAAAAACTAAATATCTATATAAAGTTAATAGCCTTTGATGATTAAATTGTTAACTATAAAGTCGAGCTAGATCTTTTTTTTAATAAAGAAAAAGTTTGGATTCATCATGCTTTAAAAATCTGCAGCCATCGTTGCAATGATCCACTAGTCAGCTATGTTCCAAAAATAAATTAATAAACACCAGTTGATATATTTGATTAGTGCCACGTCTGCTAAAGAATATTGCAGCCCCATTTAAGGTAAACAGAAAGCCCCAGCGGAAGTAATTAACTAGCCTTCATACACCCACTTCGGTGGCCGACTGGTCTAACGCGCAACTCTCGAGTATACTAGACCGCTGAAGAGAGGGAGACTGGGGTCCGACCCTGGTCGGGTGCACTGAGAGTGGTTCTTCCCAAAATAGTTTCCCACTCTACCTCCACGCAAATGTGGGTGCACCTACTATAAATGTAAACTTCATCCATAACACACTGGAGTAATTAGTGAATAGGCATGTGGCCCGAACGGGTGGTCAAACGCGGTGCTAAAAAAAAAGCTTACATTCATATTGCTATGACTCTACTGATCAACACTTAGAGCCAGTTTCATAGTCAGATTTAGTACGCCTCAAGTGCGGCGCTACACTAAGCTCAAGACGACACCTACCCAAACCAGAATGGAATGGGCCGCTCTCGCATAGGAAACTGGCCCATTCCATTCGAGTTTAGGTAGGTGTCGTCATGAACTTAGTGTAGCGCAGCACTTGAGGCGTACTAAATTTGACTATGAAACTGGCCCTTAGGCCTAATACCATTAGGTACCACAACCATATCGTTGGACACGCGGAGTAATCGTCAAGTTCATATAAACTAATTTGCCATTTATCAGTACGGTGATGGAGTTACCGGAATGGAAGATTTTTTCCTGAAACGTTTGTTCGCCACTCTTCCTTCACTCGAGTTTTTTTTTAGCACCGTGTCTTTCTAACCGTTCGGATTATACGTTTATGTACTAATTACGCTAATAGTCTTAGGTAGTAGGAAGGTTATATTTTAGAGGAAATGCACCCGGTTTTGAGTGTAGGATAAGTTGAAAGCCATTTTCGAAAACAACTCTCAATACACTCGTCCGAGATTCAAACCTCAATCTCCCCATCATTGGCAGTCCAGTCTACTGCGAAAGTGAGTAGTGACTAAGACCATGCGGCCACCGAAGTGAGTAAGACGATATTAAGTATATGTAGTTCAGTACCAATATGTGTCTTAATATGTTCTATATCAGCTAAAGTGGCCGTATGGTCTAAGGCGTCACCCTAGTGTTAGACTGGCCTGTTGATAACGGGCAGACCAGAATTTAATGGTTTTACTAAGGAAATTTTTTTATAAATAGTTTACCACTATCATTCCACGCAAATGCTGTTAGATTACGTCCAAAATGCTTACTTCCTGATACCTACTTCATTAGAGTAACTTTTATACATTCGTATAACTTGAACAGGTAGCAAGACGCAGGGAAAAAATAAAACAATTGTTTAATAGACACCAATGATAAGGACTTAATACCTGCATCAGTGGGCACGTGCAAAAATTCGTCAATCTCTGGTTTTGTATACCAAAGAGTGAGAATTCTAGTTTAAAATCTCGGCTGGGCATACTTAGATGGTATTCCCCAAAATTGTGCTTCATTTTTACTCCACGCAAATACTGGTACCTTTACACTAAAATCTACCTACTCATATCAACCTTAATGGTGTTAAAATATGTGGTTGGCATGGATGGTCAATAAGACGGTATGCCCAAAATAAAACGTCATCCTATTGCTAGGGATGATTAGGGTGGTTTATGAAGGATATACCCGCTCTATCGTGGGGTGAGGTTGAGAAGATTGGAGTTGTAATTCACAAGGAATAGATCATTCGGCCATTCCCAATGTAGCTCGCAAGTATTTGAACCTCCAACTATGTCAATAGTGGCGATGTGTAATCTGAGTCTTAACGCGTTAAAGACCACTCGGCCACCACTATGGGTGCTCGACTAGCCTATCTGAATTTAAACTGAGAGTCCAGTATTTCAATTAAAGCCTTGAACAAATGCACGCAAATATGGCTCATTTATAAATTATAGCACCGCGTCTTACTGCCCAGTCGTTTTATACACTTAAGTACTAATTACGCTGACGGGCTAAGAATTGGGAAGATTGAATTTAGATAAAGTGAACCTACATTTGTGTGGAGGGAGCGTGGGAAATTATTTAGGAAAAACCACCCCCGGTTCACCCAACTAAGATTAGAGCCTCGATCTCACCATCCTCGTCAGTCTAGCTGAACACGAGACTAGCGCGTTAGCTAACTATGTCAATGAGGGAGGTATTAGGGCCTATATAAATTAAGCTAAGATATCCATGTATGTATTTAAAAAATTTAGGAAATTAAACACACACATACACAACTCAGTTCTTTAAATCTTTAAATTCTATCATCACAATCCCTATCTTAATATCGGAATTAAGGAAGTATAGCCCGGATGGTAAGTGGAACGCGTAACAAAAAAATATCTCTTCCTCAATGAATTTTCCAGAAAAGTAGAAAACAAAAAATACAGCTGTAAATTTAAATAGATTATGATAAAAAAAATACATTATAATATTTAATAAATATAAGTACTTTATATGAAAAGTAGCCAAATGGGAACCAAATTTGTAATCTACTTTCTATGTTACCTGAGAATATAAAGGGGAAAAGGCCTTTACAAAATGTAAAATTAAAAAAAATGGACAAACATTTTCTTCATAAAAAAATACCAAATAAAAACCAGACTAAGTTTAGGTCCGGCGAGAGCTTGGAGGACCGTAATTTAATGAAGGTAAGAATCACGACCGTTAATCTTTAAAATTGGAATTAGCGGATGGGGATTGCCTTTCTCTGGACTCATTTCGTGCCGGTCTTTTCTTTCTTTTATTTTATTTTGGTCCATGGTAACTGTTGAAGAAGAGCAGCGCTTCAAACTCTTGATCAACAACATTTTGGAGAATCTGGTTGAAATCCCGTTAAATAAGTTTTCTACTCGATTTAGTCGGAAGCATGTTTGAAATTCCCTGAATACCAGATTTTAAAAAATATAATTAAGGTTTTCCCCTTAACATCAATAGAATCATGTCATAAATACTAAGTTTTGAGCCTTATAATATATATATGTAGTAATTTTATAATTCTGATTTTGTTTTTGAATTGAAAAAACCGTTGACTTGTTGAATAATCTTCATGATGCTCTGAATCAATTGGTTTCCCACCTGCGTCAGTGGCAGAATGGTCTAAGTCGTCGCACTCGTGTTGGACTGGTCGGGGCTCGAATGCCAAACGTGCTTACTGAGAACTCTTTTCTTTCAATTGTTTTCTACTCTCCTTCCACGCAGATGCTGGTATATTACCTCGTAAATGCTTCCTTCCACATCCTTACTCTAGTAGAGTATCTATTATATATGTATATTATCTGAACAGGTAGTAAGACAAGGTAGTAAAACCGATAACAAATTGGTTTCCATCAAATATTATTTGAAAAAGCAGTTTTTTCCAAATACTTTTTAAGGTTCTACATATTTTACAATCCTCCTTCCATGAAAACGATGAAGTATCTCTTTAATTAAAATGAACTATTCTACTACTGTTTAATATTTATTTACAATTTATTTATATATTCATTGAAAGACTAACAGTTCAATAGAACACACTGTTTTACCTGCATAGCATGTAGCGTGTGCACGTGATCTAAATGCCAATTTAATCTAGTCTGATTTACTGGTGATAGATTTGTTGTGGTTCAAATCCTGATTGAGTGGCTGAGGGTGATTATTCTGGAAATATTTCCTATTCTTCCTCCATGTAAAAGAAGGTAAATTTATCCAAAGTTTACCACCCTCAAACCTATCTCATTAGATTAGTTAATATACTATATATTATAATTATATGTTTAGCCTGAACGGAAAGAAAGCAATGCATTGATAAAAAAATAAAATAAAAAAATACCCGCATTTGGTGGGTATGAGGTCAAATTGTCGCGCTCATCTGGTCCAGTTTATCGGTAACAGGGAGGACAAGGTCCACATCTCAGCCAGGAGTATTTAGGATGTTTTTTATTAAGTGTTTTATCACTTTATCTCCTGGAGTATGCACTTACATTACCACAAACATATTTTTTAAACTATAGCACCACGTCTTTCTACTCATTCGGGTTATTAGTTTGTGTACTTATTAAGCTAATAGTTTTAAGGATTAGAAAGTTTAGGTCAATAGGAAGTATACCCGCATTTGCGTGTAAGGAGAGTGGAAAGGCATTTTGGAAAAACCGTTTTCAGTGCACCCGACAGAAATTTGAACCTTAATTTTCCCGTCATCGACAGTCTAGTCTTCTACGAGAGTAGCGCGTTAGACCATACAGCCTCGGAAGTAGATCAATAAATCCTACCTTCCTTAACTGTACCCGATAAACGAAATAAAAAATGAGTATAATCTAAAAGGTAATAAGATGTGGTGAATATAATTTCAACTATTGACACTCACCATTTTTAAATTAATTTAAATTATTTATATTTGTGTTAACATTTCCTGGGTATATAAATCCATTTTGAACTTTGAATTTCATTTCATGTGACACACTACAAAATAGAACAAAATATTATATTGATTCCACTTGGGAGGTCCCCTAACATCACTATATTAATTTATATTCCAGGTGTACACTCCTACTTGTGCATATCTACCGTCTTCCTGTGCCTAATTGTTAATGCACGCTTATGTATAGACTAACGGACAAGGGTCTTGCTGGTTTTGTCAAATGAGTGTCACATAGCCTTTTATGGATGGACCTTATAGGTAGTCCATGAAAGTAGGACAATGTGGACAACTAAATATAAGTTTTCCCTTACCACGCTACAACTAACCCACTGGTACGAGCATTAGCTCATTAGCTGTGCGCATGTGTCCATTTATCTTTCGTCCTTTTTACTTTCTCGCTAGCTTATGGGTAGATTAATTATTGTGATCGTCAAAAAAA